>JXOV01012767.1:3145-16439 GCA_001014945.1 Clogmia albipunctata
ATTCTCGTCTGCTGGCCAGCACTGTGTGATAAAGTGATTTTCGGTAGACATCAAAGGTTTTAATTTCGATGTGACCTTAAATTCCACAACATTTTCAATGATCCAGCCGACATATTTTGGAAGCGGATCGTAAAGTAATTTGATTTTAAATTGTGCTTATAATTTGTTTACTGATTTTGCTGATTGAATAAATAAATATTTCAACTTATTCGAAATCTTTTATTCGCAATTTTACTTTAGTATTAGTAATTCATTTTCAGGTGGAAATGTTTGAGTAAGTACTATTTCGCTCTTAGTGTAAATAAGCCCCGCCCAAAATTCCTCTTTTTACAACCGATAAGCGCCCATTGAAACCTTGTTAACCACTTTCATATTAAAGCGAGCCGGGTTTAAGGATTTCTGTTTTAACCGATGTGGATCGGTTACGAGTACCTAATAGTATTTACTGGGAACTTACCTCGGAACTTAGTCTTTCTGCTCGATGGCAACCAATGAACAGTTCCAGAAGGAAATAGAAGGCAACAACCAGCAACGAAAGGACGCGGATATTGAAGAAGTTCCCGTCGACAATTATCTCAAAGCCAGTGACACAGATGATCAAGCAGGCCATTATTAAGAGCACCAGGAGAGGATAAAAAAGAATGTCTCCAATGTATCCCAAGAACTCCATCACTTTGTTGTGTTCGATTACGATTTGTACCAATTCTTTATAATTTAATTTCCTCCCTTTCATTTTATTCAAATCCATGCAAATTAGTCTAAGTTGCAGAGTAAGGCTATCGATTAGGGTGATTAAGAGAAGTCCTGTGTAGCATCCCATTCGATTTGTGTTGTAAAAAATTATATTGATGATGGTGTACTGGATCATGAAAACGGTTATCGACTTTGAATGCATAAATTTTGGAACGAAAAACGGTGTCGTTTCCGAAATAACATCATAATCCCCTTTGGACACCACTAAGGGATAAACCTGCCAAAGGGTGATCGCCATATGTCCCAGGACATTGAAAAAATGATAAAGTGTCCGATTAGTCCTGATACTCTCCCTGGTGGCTTCAATTTTTTCAATATCTTTCAGCTTTCCAATATTGGCCTCCATAGCTTCCACCACTTCCAGAATATTTTCCTTGTATGTTAAAATTGAACAGTATCGACTCAACCCAGCCGTGTAAAATGCAAAGCAGCAGAAATTCACTTTGCATTTTGTGATTTCAAAGGTGATTATCGAGTTCACTAGATGAGCCACCAGTCCCAAGAAAGAAACACCGAAAAAGAAATGCACAAAGGCTTTGTAGTAGGAATAGTATTTTGAGGTTTCCCAAAACGAAATTCCAGTGTACTTCTTGTGGAATTTGATTTGACGAAAATACTTTTCAGACAGAACTTCTACCATTTTTGCAAAACAACTGAATGCAATTCTTGATGAACCACTTGCTTTATAGGCACAATTTATTTTAATTGCACACCTACTTTTTCACTTTCTAGAGAAATCGATGTGTTACACAACTGTAAATACTTGTAATAAGGAGTAACAGGGGGTTATACTAATAAATCCACCAATGAATTAATAAATTGATGAGAATAAAACCTTGATTTTAATTATTAAAATCATTATTGAAATATATTAGCATTACGTGTTTTCAAGGTTTAAGGTTCTACATTTAGAAACATGTTTCTCAAGGACATTTGAGGGTTTTTTGCTTATTTCAATTATTTTGAAATATAGAAACAATCTGGCATCCAAATTAAATGAATTATAACAATCGATAATAGTTTGAAAACAAATTCCTAATTATTATTATTGTTCAGTTATTGCACATAAATTATTTAAACAACGTGTAGGAAAAATGAACCATAAAACTCGACTAGAGTTACGAATGTATACGAATGTATACGAATGTTACAAATGAATAGAGATACGAATGTTTAATTATGTGTTTTTCCAATCAGTTTTTTACAAAATTTTATACAATTCACTTATTTATTAGCTATTTTTTGGCGAAATATGAAGTAAAGTATTGAAAACAACCCAGTACTAAATAAAGATCTAAACACATACAATTAAGGAAAGAAGATGTCAATTTGTGGTCTAAATTTTTCAAAATATCACACAAATAGAGCAACATGCACTGTATCACTGATATTCATGTAATAGCACTTATCATTTAAACCATATTTAGAAGTCAGAATCAACATTTAAGACAAATTTTCCTTTTTGTCATTTAATCTGAAAAAATTAAATTGATTAATAAATCATGGCCTACTTTATTATAGAGACATGAAAAACGTCAAATTAGATTTTCATTCTACGCATTTTTAGGATTTGAATTTCGGTACAAAGTACTAATTTCGTGTATTTACACGATTTGTAATTGTCTGCGGGTGTTGAATTNGTACACTATACGATTGTAAAACAATTTCTAGAGGAAGCATTGGCTACTAAAATGTAAACATTTTTCAACAGAATTGTATAAAATAATATACGATTGTGGTAATTAGTCCCATTTGAAAGTGGACACCCGGAATTAAATCTTTAAAAGATCGTAACTTTTTTTTATCTATCTATCTACCTATCAAATACACTGATAAATAGTATTAATCCTTAGACCATATGGCTGGGCAGCTCTGGAAATATCGTTGAGGATCTGCGTCGCTTCCCCTTCTGTATCTGAAAAGAAAACATAATCATCGGCAAATACCAACTCCGAAATGAAGCAGTTTTGAGAATGCTCAACTCCTGTTCTCGTCTGCCTCCTCGGAGGCCGTGATTTCGATCCCTGGGCGGGTAATATTGACCGGATCCTAAATTTTTTAACTTTAAATTTTATTGGCATATATTTTTTAATAATTTTTGGAAAAATAAGATTTTTGAAAATTAATTAATTTTCGCTTTTTTACCCGAATTCACCATTTTAATCGCTATAAATCGAACTGTATTCAAAATATTTGAAAAAAGTTATATATCACTAACAGATAGTTACTTGAACATATTTCACTAAAAAAATGTTTTAAAAATGCTTTAGTCTATTATATATTATTGCACAAAGTTATCGTACCTAAAGGCAAGCCTGGATATTAATATACGATTGTATAGTTTATAACACCATGACATTTTTCCCTTATGTTTTGAAAACAGTGACTTCAGTGAATCAACCCTTAATTCCTCCAGTACTTTCCATAATTTGAAAAAGTCCTTCAGTTAAGTTAAGGAGCTCATTGGGAGTATGCGAGTAAGTGTGTAAATAATTTTGGGCTTGTTTGATTTGCTCACCAGTTTAGCCCTTTGCAGTAAATGGAATACACTTAGTTTATGTTATTAATTTGTGGTTTTAAAAATATATTCATTTTTTTATATTTCTTGACTAATGAATATTGGAATTATCTGTCTATCTATATATCTATCTATCTAGCACATGAACAGAAAAATGGGCAGAGTACTTGTATTACAACGATTCGGTTTATCTCTTCGATTCTAAAAATTCCATCCAATTTCGCAAAATTGATTCAAGTAATTGCAAAATCTGCTATGACACAAACTTGTAATCGATTTAGAAATTACTGTGTAGAATTTTGAAGATTCAGCTTCTTTTGATTCCAGAGATATCGAGGATAATGTTTTATATGGCACTTTTATTTTGATAAAATTTTGTAAATATTTTGGATTAGTAATTATTGTGCTGAATTTNTCTGCTATGACACAAAGTTGTAATCGATTTAGAAATTACTGTGTAGAATTTTGAAGATTCAGCTTCTTTTGATTCCAGAGATATCGAGGATAATGTTTTATATGGCACTTTTATTTTGATAAAATTTTGTAAATATTTTGGATTAGTAATTATTGTGCTGAATTTACTTATAATATTAAATTTTAAACTGTAATAATCACATTATCTAGATACTTACTGCATAAATCACTTATTCAATGAAAGAGTTCAATAAGTGCCAAGCTCGATTTTATTTATTAGACCAGTCATGCCGACGATCAGCTCTAAAGTAGTCTCATGCGCTCTGCTCTACTCTACCTACTAACACTGGCCTAACCTATAGAATACTCTGCCAGAGTGTTGCGTCATCCACTAAAAAATAAAGCATTTCTCTAAGAACTTTTGTATTGAGTTAAAAGCGTCAGAAACGAATAAGCCATTTTACAAACTGAAGTGAAACAGTTATAGGAGAGACTGACGAACCCACCAGCAGAGAGTTCAATGGGGTGTTGGGTCCGCAGAATCAGCATTTGGATCGCATTCCTGATTCTTCGTCGTTGAGTCTGGTTTTCAATTCTCTCAAACCAATCGAAATCATAGGCACAGTCCGCAACGGATGTACTCTATAATAAAAAGAAATCTTGTTAATTAGAATCTTTTAACGAATTCGAAGAATACCTCAGAACTGAGTTGTTCAGCTCGATGACAAAAGACGAATAATTCAAGGATCGAATAAGAGAGCACTTGTAACAATGCAAAGACTCTCATGGTGAATAGGTCGCGCTTGATGATTATTTCAAAGCCAGACAGGCAAACCAGCAGGCAGGTGACGAACAATTGGAAAAGGAGAGGGAAAAAGAGGATCTTCTTAACACAATCCACTAAATCCAAAACTTTATTGTGTTCGATCATGATTCTCACCAACTCCTTATAGTCCATGGACTTCCTTTTTTTAAGATTTTTTAAATCAAGAGTTATATATTTCATTTGCAAAGTGAGACTATCAATCATGGTTGGTATCAGAAGAGCCATGAACAGCCCCAATCGACAAGTATTGCACATCGAATCTGATTGCAAAAACTTCGGAACATAGTAAGGAGTCGTTTCGGCAGCGACCTCATAATTACCGTAAGCTCGAATCAGAGGAACTCCTTGCCAAGAGAGGAAGGTTATATGTCCGAAAATGTTGAGGAAATCGAATAGAGTTTCATTTGATTTGATGGTTGCTCTAGATGCTGCCATTTGTTCCTCACTTCTTAGCTTCTCTATTTATCTTCAACCGCTGCCACCAATTCAATAAAGTTTTTCTTATATCTCAAGACCAAAAAGTATCGAACGAAACTGCCCACGTGATACGTCAAAGTGTATAAATTCACCATGATATTCATCATTTTCAAAGAAACCAATGCATCCACCAAATGAGCTGCTTCTCCAGTCATACAGACAAGGAACATAAAATACACTATCTTTTGGCAGATCAAGTAGACGTTTGAGGATTCCCAAAACGAAATTCCAGTCCATTTTAAATGGAATGCAATCTTTTCAAAGAGTTTCTTAGAACCAACTTCCACCATTTTCTTAAACAAACTGAACACATTTCGTTTTGCGAGTCCTATTTTAAAAATATTACACTTTATAAAAATTGCACAGTTAATTCTTTGTAGAGGGTTCGATATGTTTCAGAACTATTAAGTAAGGTGTGATTGCTAATGATTAATTATTGATGATGAATTAATATAAGGCATAAGAAGACCTTGTCAACAGTTAATTTAAATTATTAAATAATATTGATTTAAGTCAAAACGCAATTCTTATATAACTTATTAATAAGTTTTTGCAATGCAATCGTTCTTTTTTATTTGATTATGGTATTTAATAAAAAATAATATTAAATAATATTACTTTACTTTACAACTTTACAACAAATAAAAAAAAGCTTAATAATATTTCCACAATGTTTTAACTTTAGAAACAAATATTGACAAAACTTAACCGCAACAAAAATCTTATTAAAAACTGATTGAGATAAATTTGGTTTTGCAAAATAAACTGGTAAGCGGTTCTAATTGAAATATTTATACTCATTTATACTCGTTGGAGTCCCGCAGGGTAGTGTACTGGCCCCAATCTTACATCTAATTTACACCTCTGACCTTCCTGTTAGCAACCACGTCACCACCTGCACTTTCACAGACGACACTGCGGTATTGTCCAGCTACACAAACCAACGCGAAGCCTCTACTATTCTCCACATTTAGATAAGATTTCAGACTGGACAACAGAAGGCTTCAATGAGGACAAATATCAACATATGGCCTTTGCCTTTGAGCGAAGATCTTATCCAAGTTCAACGCGTGACTTACCTAGGAGTGCACATAGACCGTCGCCTCAACAAACATGTTACGATGAAAATAGTTCAAACCAAGTTAGATTTGAAGGAGTTCCATTGGCTATTACCTTCCTTCAGCTTTGCCTTACCTCTGTAGCAGACCATTTGCAAGGTAGGAGAGACCTACAAATGCCCACCATCATGGAAATTGTCGCTACTCGCAAGTCCCGCTACAGACACAGACTCCTACACCATATCAACGACACGGCTGACCAACCACCACCAGCAGACTCTTCAGACAACAGGAAGACTAAAAATATGTTCATAAAGTCTATTGCAGCCCTTTACCTCAAACCCATAATTCTCCCTTTTTATTTTAACATGTTTTGTAAATGTCCAGGATATTCAATAAAAATATATATATATTAAAAAATCTGTAATGTTTTGAATTTTAATCGACTTAAGGACATTTCTTCTGAATCTTATTTTAAATTATCCTTTTGCGGCTATAACTATTTTTTCTCAATTTTGTAAAATTGATTTAAGTATCTACTATAACAAAGAATTCAACTTGTTTAAAGATATACTTGGTGCAAGTGTGAAGATTCAGCTACTTTTGATTTTATAGATATTGTAATGGATATAAATTAATTGTTGGAACACCCTGTCTTGTCCATCCCTTTCCAACATCCTTATTCCTGTCTCTGTCCCTACAAACTATTAAATTGTAATAATTATAAAATATGACAATTATAATAATAAACGCAAGAACGTCCCTTCTTGTTTGATTCAGTGACCTAAAAACGCGTTCTTTTATTTCTCTGCTTAATTGTGCATAATTTTCTATTTGCTACAATTTATTTAATTTGGTCCACCCTTATCTGTCTCCAACTCAAAGGAGATTAAGATAATCAGAAGACTAGGAAAGAGACAGGTGAGTCGAGTCTCGTCTACACAAATTTTAGTGGGAAAAAAGCTTTGTGGAAACTCAAGATTCTGACGAGGACTAGGGCTTCGCAATCCAGCCGGACACCACTTACCACAATATCAAGAATAAACGGATGCGGCTGTAACCTAAAAATTTTGTTTCTATTTAAATTTAGAATCTGATGGGAAATTAAAATTTTCAGAACACAACAGGTTTCACGATTGTTAAGTAAAATAGGGAACCAAATCTAGATTTTTATTTAATGCAATAATCAGATAAAAAAAAGAACGATTGCAATGCAAAAATAGTTATTTGTACACTTAGGGTTCAAAGTGATATTTTGTTCACTGAGAATTTCAGACAAGAAATTAGAATGAACAAAATTCAATTGAACCCGTAGAGTACACATAATTTTATACATTTGTAACCTAGTGTCTTTGACACAAAGTAACAGTTTTTGTTTTTTGTCTCCCTAGAGAAGAAAAACTCATTTTGAATAGGTGCTATGAGTGAACAAAAGCTTACTTTGAACGCATCAAATGTATAAAATATAATAAGTAATACAAGAATTGGAAGTATTGATTTAAATGTTATTTAATAATTTTAATTTTCAGTTGACAAAGTCGTCTTATACCTTATATCAATAATAATTTAATCGTTAACAATCACACCTTACTTAATAGTTTTGAAACAAATCGAACCCAATACAAAGAATAAAATGCGCAATTTCAATAAAGTGTAATATTAAAAAAGAGCATCTATAACCAATTAATATTTAAAGCTCAGGATAATTCTAAATTTAAAATGTTTTACACCATTCTGTTGAAAAATGTTAACATTTTAGTAGCCAATGCTTCCTCTAGAAATTGTTTTATAATAGTACAGTGTTGAAAAAAGTATAATTCAACACCCGCAGACAATTACAAATCGTGTAAATACACAAGATTAGTACTTTGTACCAAAATTCAACTACTAAAAATTATAACTATTGACGTTTTTCATATCTCTATCATAAAGAAGGCCATGATTTAGTAATCAATTTTAATTTGATGACATTAAATGACAAAAAGTAAAGTTCTTCTTAATGCTGATTATGCCTTTTAAATGTGGTTTAAATGAGGAGTGCTATCACGGGAATATCCGCTATACAGTGCATGGTGCAAGGTTATCGTGATATATTGAAAAATTGAGACCAAAAGTTCTATACCCTTGACAACTTCTTCGCTTAATTGTATGTGTTTAGACCTTAATTTAGTACTGAATTATCTTCTTATTCTTTACTTCATATTTCGTGAAAAAATAGCTAACAAATATGCGAATTGTATAAAATTTTGTAAAAAACTAGTTGGAAAACACATAATAAAACACTCTTATTTATTAGAAAACTCATTTCATTCGTTTTCTAGAACTCTACTCGAGTTTAATTATGGTTCATTTTTCCTACACGTTGTTTAAATAACTATTATGAAACAATTACAATAGGGTTTAATCACTACTTATTGATTTATTCATTATTCTTCATTACACTTGCATGTTTACTACTTCTCTTATAGAGCCATAAATGTGAAATTAAAGTATTTTTACTAGTAATTTTTAATGAAGTCGTAATAATAAAAAGTATTTCCAAAATCTTTAGATATTGGCGTGTGCATATTTTAAAGTTTCTTTAAACTTTTGCTGCTTAATTTAAATACCTTTGGAATAAGAATAGTAGGAATTGTTTTTATTGGCAGGGGTTAATATTGAATGTCATTATTTCATACAATGGTAAATATAAAAAATCATGAGCAGTTAAGATATTCTCATCTAATTTTAAATTTGTTTTACAATTATTCCTAAACTAATTTTTTTACAGAAATATTTAAAATTTCAGAGAGCGCCAAAAAACGGATATTAACTTGAATCAGCTCCATACTTTAGTATGTTATAAGCAGTTAAGCATATTCTTCTTCTTCGATTCAACAGCCGGCACCAGTCTAGCTCTAACTCAAATTCCCTATCTATTCATTTGAAAATCTTTCACGTGTAAAACCGTATGAACCAAATGAGATGCAGGTAAACTCGATGTAATTATTGGAATAATTTCATAAATAAAACACTCAGTTCAAGAAGCGTAGATCCAATGCCAACAATTTACCAACCTCCTCCGGGTCTAGATCTTTAAAAATAAGTCATTAGCACATGAATGTCAACATTTCTCATCATTATAATGAGAATTATTAGGGAAATCTCGTCTTTATTATCGTCTTTCCTCCAGGACTGACGATGAGCTGAGTTCATGTAATTTCTGGGCATACTGGCTATCTAGTAAACCAAATATGAACGGCCAAATCAAATAAATACCTCTTATAGACAACACGACATGTATGCCATTTTCTCCATATGTGGTTTGAAAGAAAAAAAATTAAAAATATAAATATGACCATGCAGAAATTCATATTTTAAAACAAAAATGGAACTCCAAAAGATAAAAGAAGCACCAGAATAATTGGTGAATTAACGAGAAACTTGCAATGTGCTCAATTAAAGAAAATGTAAAAAAACTCGTTTTTTTCCTTTATCATTTTTCGTTTCGCTGGAATAATTACCGAGAGTTCCGACACCAAGACACACGGAATGAATGCGTTCAAATTTTGGCAGGATAACGGAAGCCATTATCCAAACTTTCAAAAAAGAACAGCTGACTTTGTTTCAACAAAGTCAGCTGTTCTTTTTTGTATGAATTTAGCGAGCTGTGCTTCTAGCTGGCGCACGTTAATTGTTACAATCGCTCCCTTGATAATTTCAGTAGAAATACAATTTTAATTGCATTTGTCACGAATGTTTATGACAATTTAGAAAATAATTATCAATGTAATTGACATTTGGATAGTTTCGATTTGTTTCCAATGGTTTCGTTTTGCAAAATATAATTGGCAGAATTAATTGCTTTTCCTATAATTAACTCAATTTAGTCGTTGAGATTGTTTTATAATAATTCCATTGTCAAAATATCACTCACAGTCATATACTTATATACCACATTTACTATAATTTAAATCATAAATGATTTAATTTGAAGATTTGATTAACCCCTGGTCTATGAAAGTGCTTTTGTATTTACTACTGTTTCAATTTTTTATTCCTAATGTATTTAAATTAAGCAGTAGCAGTTTAATGAAATTTTAAAATTTGCAGACACAATTTCTAAAGAATTTGCAAATACGTTTTTTATTACGACTTCATTAAAAATACTATAATTCCACATTTATGGTTCAATAAAAGAAGTAGTATACTTGTAAATAAATAAATGTAAATGTAACGAAGAGTTATGAAAAAATAACCGAGTAGTAATTAAATAGTCTGCACAGAATTATAACATTCTTATTCACAAAACAATATAATTTGAGAATTCTCATAACCAATAAATATTAATTGGTTATGGATCCTCTTTATATAATATGGCATTTTATTGAAATTGAACATTTTATTCTTTGAAGAGGGTTCGTTATGTTTGAGAACTATTAAGTGAGGTGTGATTGTTAACGATTAAATTATTAATGTTGTATTGATTTAAGGCATAAGAAGTTTTATCAAACGGAATTTAAATTAATTGTTGAGATTGTAAAATTTGATAAATATTAGAAAATTTTACGTCCGTAGATAGATAAAAGCGAAGTGTATCGTTTGGTATAATAGTGATACTGTTTGGTTTCGCCTTTTTGCTCGAAAATTGGAAAAAAGAATTTTCTCCTAAGAACAAAAATTTCAAAGGTTGCTTGGAGATAATTATGTGGGTTAGAGAATGGATAATTCTTTGCAAAGATTGGAGATTGGATCAATACAGGATCTCGATACATTTGTTGGAGCCCCCTTAAATTGGGATGATGGTGACCGACGGACCTAGAGTGTGGATTGTGTTGGATCTGGAAATTTGTATTTTAAGCGCAGGAGTGAATTCCTCACCTACTTTAACGAAGCTAAGCTATAATTTTTTATAATTAATTATTTATTTGATTATCATAATTAAGTATTTGTAATTATGCTTTGGCAATTATCTCCAGTTGGGTTGAAAATTTATAAAAACTAACACTAACTTCATTATAAACTGATCCTTTACCTTACTAACTGTCTATCCCAAACTAACCCTAAACCCTTCCCTTATACTGTGTTTGACCTATACTGCCCTCGTGAGCGGTGCCGAATGGCGGGTCGTTGGCACATATATCCTATCCACCTCACTTAAAACAAAAGTAGGTAGTGAAAACGCCTACGTGAGGAGGAGGCGGTGGTCGGCACCCATCACTCCAAGGAATCACGATGGTGCAACGGTTCGGTGATCATTCATATGAATTTATATATATATATATGAGTGAGGGATATAACTCAGTCATGGGTTCTTTGGTCCAATTATACATTACATTACATTACATTACAATACATTACATTACATTACATTACATTACATTACATTACATTACATTACATTACATTACATTACATTACACTTACCCATTCACATTCTCTGCAAATACATTGTAATATAATTATTGGTATATTATGTACATTCCAAATATGATTAACAATTTGTTAAAATGGTGTTTAATGTATATTTGACAATATTTAAATATATGTTGATATTTCAGATAACGGATTTTAAAAACGGGTGGAAAGAAGAACCACATTTAGATTTAATTTTCAAGCCACATCAACAATTCTGCAATAAAACTGTATTTATTGACGTTATAAATTTGCATTGAGTATGCTTTTCTCAACCATTTTCCATATTTCAAATTTGTCCTTTTATCACATTTTATCGTTATCGTGCCCAAAGTGGGATGTTCTGTCTGGAGCGTTGACATTCAAATAAATGGAATATGATTTATTTTATGTACACTCTGAATGAAGTTTGTATATAAAATAAGGACATAATTTCAGCTGATACTCAGTTGATGGGCGTTGGTAAATGGATTTAATATTTCAATGAAAGGGCATGGTTTTTAAATACGACAGAAACAAATGTGTCTCGTTTATGGAGTGAAGAAATAAATATAAAAGTGTCTTCAAATAGTGTTTGGTAAAGATCATATTTTCTATTTCGGATTAATCTGTATTCTTCTTTTTTCTTGGCTTTATAGCCCCGTTTGGGCTTTAGCTTGCTCTAAAATTTGCCTTTATGCGGCGCGGTCCCTGGCTATTCTCATCCGACCAATTCGAACTTTCTGGAATCCTCGTAGACACTCTTCTACCAGCGCTTCCATAGCTTTCCAGGTTTTCACATAATGGAGTCTTTGTACTCGGAATTCTGTGACGATATCTGAGTATTTGTACAGTTGGTACAAGTCATGGTTGTAGCTTCTGCGCCACACACCAGATTCGTTCACGGCTCTGTATATACTTCGAAACAGCTTCTTCTCAAATATGCTCGTCTTTCGTGGTGCTAGCCATCGTTTCGCTGGCATATTTCAGAGTTGGTTTCACTAGTGTCCTATACGATGGTCACTACATATATTTGTAGCCTGGGCAACATTTGGTGTAATCTGAAGTCAGATTTCTCCTTTGGATTTCCTTGGAGACGATATTGAAACGATATTGAAACGATTCACTGATGATCGAAGGTACTGAAATAAATCCTCCACTTCATAATTACTATCATTATTGGTTAAATATTGATTACCATTTGGGGCACTCCCTTTCTGCAGATATGAGACCATAACCTGTATACAATATTAAAAATAAATTTATTTCAAATACAATTTAAGAAACATTCATAAATGACGCTCAAATTCTGTCTTGAAACTTTATAATTTCAATTATATCTGTGCTCTCCCAATGCAAAGGACACTCAGACAACTTAAATATAAATTTTATTAAATTGAATTTAAAACAAATACAAACTATCAATATATTTTTTTAAAATAAGTAATTACAAATCATTGGTGTAATATAAGGCTTGTCCTGTTGGAATCTGTCCATATTGTTTTTTAATATCTCAGTTATTTTGTTGTCAAACAGCTCATTAGTTTTGTTATATATTGTTCTAAAAAATTATAACGTTTATTTAATTAAATTTGGAAAAAATTAAAAAACAACAAAAAATGACATTAAACATTACGGCCTAAATAATGAAAATTTCAGCGCTCGACAGTCTAATGTAATGTAATGTAAAATTGGACCAAACAACCCATGGCTGAGTTATAGCCCTCACTCATATATATAAATACATATGAATGATCACCGGACCNTGGAAAAAATTAAAAAACAACAAAAAATGACATTAAACATTACGGCCTAAATAATGAAAATTTCAGCGCTCGACAGTCTAATGTAATGTAATGTAAAATTGGACCAAAC
>JXOV01012769.1:0-14541 GCA_001014945.1 Clogmia albipunctata
AAATGCGAGCCAAAAAAATTTTTAAAAAATTACCCGATCACTTTTTCGACGAAAACTGACGAGTGTGCGTTGTTCTGATTTTTTTTATTAAATAATTATTTTAAATTATTTATCTTTGTACCATTATGCAGGACGTATGATTGTACATTGTCGAATGCAATTTCCGGATTTTTAAAACTGAAATATAATCGTTAAAAGAGGACATCGTTGAAGGATTGCGGCAGGGAAAAATAATCCTTTATTTTAAGAAAAATAATTATTTTTTGCTTTAAAAGGTAGGACTTATTGCAAATTAACTAAAATAAATATTTGAATTACATTTTGCCTATTTAAAATTTTTAACTCTTCCTTATGTCACCAACTTATACTACCCATGTGAGCAGTTACCGAATGGTGGATCAATAACACATTTATACAGTCAACACCGTTTGCAATGAAATAGGTAGGGATAACGATTACTTGTGGTAAAGATCAATACTCACCACTCCATGGAATCACGATGCCGATAGTTATCAGTAATATAAATATAAGTACGATATTAAATATGATTATAATATGAATATAATTTGTATACGAATTGCAAGAAACAAGTTCAAATCAACGCTAACTTAACAATAAGGCTATCCAGATCTATGGTGGTAGTAGTAGTGGAAACGTTATCGACTCCGCTGTATGAAAGGAAATTAATTATAATTTTATGACAAAAGACTTTTAAGGTAGTTATATAGCATCAATACAACCCAAGACAATATTCGTTGGCTCTAATAGGCTAAATGTCCGTTATTCTGAGCCGAAATGGGCAAAATATTGCAAAAATTCTCTCATCATATTTGGTCAAAANTCCGCTGTATGAAAGGAAATTAATTATAATTTTATGACAAAAGACTTTTAAGGTAGTTATATAGCATCAATACAACCCAAGACAATATTCGTTGGCTCTAATAGGCTAAATGTCCGTTATTCTGAGCCGAAATCGCAAAAATTCTTTCATCATATTTGGTAAAAAAAAGTATTGAAATTTTAAATAAATAGTGTCAAATTCGGTACAAAATAATATCTAGATAACAATACACATGTGTCTAGTCCTCATTTCGAGTTCATACAAAATCAAAACAATGAATTACAGCGGAGTCGATGACGTCACACATTTAACTGCCAATATCTGGACAACTTAGTTAAGGTTGAGCGGCTTTGGTTCAAATATTAGTAATTTTATAAAATTTTATCAACGCAACTTAAGCATAAGGTTATAGTAATATGAGGTTTGAATAGTTGCGAAATTATACCCAAAAAGCATTTTAAGCAAAGAAATAGTGTTGAAATCAGTTATAGAATTTATATCAGTCAAATCAAATTAACAACACTTTATGTATTCAGGAAAACATATAAAATTTATTTGAATTAAAATTTCAAGGAAAAATCATTAAATTAAACAATTAATTTGGAATTTTCCTATATTAAGTTGTCCGTAAATTAAATTAAAATGTCAGTACTATTGAGCATTTAAACTGGGTTTCGAAAAGAAATCATTATGGAAAATTTCATTCAATAAAAAATCAATATCAAATTCAATGAGTTCCATACAAAAGCAATTAAATTATTCAAACCATTTAAAGACAAATTAAATGATTTGTCAAATTAACAACACCGTTTTTATGTGCTCAGGAAAAACTCAAATTACTTTTGCATAAAAACATGTAACTACCTTTTTATGGAAATGAACGAACGAACGAAAAGGAAAAGCAGAAATTCACATGAATTTATATGAACTCTGTAATTGGAGAACTCAATTAAGCAAAAGTAATAGATTTATGTTTTTTATCTCCTAAGGACATACTCGTGCCGAAATTTATGCAAATTCTACAAGTGGGAGTTACTTGAAATCAATATTTACGAAAATTTAAAGAAGTGTTTACATTGAACATATTCGAGAAATTCCAAAAATTATATTTAATGAAATAATATATTATTTAAATTATTCTTAAAATTGAACAAATATATGTTAAATTTGTTATTTGTTGCTAGTTCATTTTCAAATCAATAATCATTAAAATATTACAGATATTTTTTAAATTAGAAGAAATCCTATTCAAATTTAAAATAGAATACTTTTACTCACCATTAATTTGAACGAGCCAAATACCATCAGCTAAACCCCACAGTCCAGCAATTGTACAATAGGTCAGGAAATCGTTAGGAACAGCTGAAAATGTCAAAGAAAAAAAAATTAAAGAACGTTTAAAATATAGAATAAATTATTGTTTGATTTTTAAATAGAAATTTGGGACTTTAAAATACTGTTCAGATAGGTACGTATATGTCCCTAATAAAACAATCACAGTTATCAGTTTCCCGAGTACTCCATCCCAAAATTTTTATTGTTTACTAAAAATTATAATAAATAGCACTTCTTTTTTATAGTGATAATATATTCGATAAGTGTAAAAATATAACGAGAATATCATGTATTAATTTGTTGCACCTTTTATATATATTTATATATATATAAAAGATTTATTTTAAAATTATTAAGTTTTGTTTCTTCAATCTTTAAAAAGGTTTTTGGAACTTTTTAATTTTAATAGTTATTTATACAACAATCTTCAGATAAGAGATCAGATAAGTCATTATTAAACACAAGGGCGATTAGTAAAGCTTATCGTCCGTGTTTTATACAAAATTTTATGCATTTTTAAATAAATTAACACAAAATCTTAAAAATTCTTCGAATTTCTGTAAAAATACCTGTTGTCATAGGGGCTATGACAAACCACAAGAAAACGTAGTTCATAAGTTCTCCGATAGATGGCTTATTTTATTTTACACTAACAAATCAGTTAATCCACGCCCAACGAAAATGGCGTACATATAAAATTGATGGGTTTCTTTCACTAAGGTCACACTTTAAGAAAAAGCACTAGTGCTTTAGAGAATTCTTTAAAGTACTTGAATGTCATAATATTAATTTTAAGCAAAAAAATGCATAAACTTCTTAAAAAGGCAAACAAAAATTATATTTTTTAATTCCATATGTAAAGTGCCTAACTATTCATGATTCTCAGTAATAGAAATTCAATATCACAAAAGAGTGAAAAAAGAATTAATTTGATATATTTGTAGGTTGGGCGCAGAACCCGCTCGATTATAGCCGATGCACGATAATGTATAGTATCTTAATCACTATAGTATCACCAAGTGTATGATGAACAGTCATATGTTCTTCCTTATTTCCATCCCCATCGTAATTGATGGCTCTAATTTGTTGTTATCGATATTGTATTCCAATATAGTTCATACAAATTGAATACGAAAAAGTATTTATTAAACCCGCCATTCAGCACCACACACTAGTGCAGTTTAGTTCTGGACACTTTAGAGGAGATGTTTAATATAAGTAATGAGGACAGTTAGTATGTGTTTATAGCTATTTATGGACCATAAAAACATAAGAACTTGTGATTTTGTTTCCTCCCTGCACCGGCAGGCCTTTGTTGAGAATTAAATATACAATAGACAACTCATCTTTCGATAATTTGGCAATATTTATCATCTTTAATTGGTAATTGCAACATATTCAATGATTAAATTGGAAAAAAAAACTGTATTTTAGTCATGTGTAAACTGGTTTTTCTATTATCCGTAAATTGTTAACACTCCTACATGATGCAAACAAACTTCTACTTATAATAAAAAGAACCTTTAGTTCACCAATGTTTTACATAAATAACTATTATACTTGGGATGTGTGTTTTTAAAATAATTTTATAAACGAATATAATAAATGAATTACTCAATAATAGTTCAATTCCAATTTAATTTTATAATGTTTGATACTAAAATATTCCATCCAATATTAATTCTACTTGTCCACCCTTTATCAAATTTATTTTTTTTTAAATCCTTTTCATCGCATGCATAAATAATACAACCAATTACTAAAACCAACGGTACATTTAGAAGATACATACCTGTCCAATTAATCATGAAAATGATGAGGGCCACATGTAGCACCGTGTTCCCACAAAGGACCGTATATCTCCCGGCTAATTTCGTCAGACCTCCCGCCAAAGCTGATCCAATTGCGTTTATCACCCCAAAGCTAATCATTGCATATCCAATTTTCGAAATGCCCCATCCACAAGCGACAAACGAGGCGGTGAAATCCACATTCACGAACGCCTGAGAATTGATGTGAAATTAATAATTAAATGAAGAAGACAAAAAATGGATTAAATTGAATTTTTAAAGTGAATTTCAAAGTCACCTGAGCAGCTCCAATGAACATTGTAATTGGAAGCAACAAAAGCTGGTACTTGTTGAACAAATGCCTCAAAGTTACGGCCAAAAGCCGGATACCAGATGTCCCACTTCCTGATCCTTTTCGTCCCATGTCATACCTAATTTGCAAATTGAATGACATATTTATTGTCTGTATTTCATTATTCGTTATTTTAGGTATATCGTTGTAATGAGGATTTAAATAAATCAAAAAGATATATTGATTTATATGACAATATCTATATTTTAAACTTTTATTTATGTAGGACATAAAATCTTTTTAAAACTAAAAATATACATTGTTCATGAACCTGAAATACCTTTACAACA
Source organism: Clogmia albipunctata (assembly GCA_001014945.1). NCBI lineage: Eukaryota > Metazoa > Arthropoda > Insecta > Diptera > Psychodidae > Clogmia > Clogmia albipunctata. Next base: position 4,609 of record JXOV01012769.1, read on the forward strand.
TAAAATTCGTTTGATATAAAAATTAATAAGTAATTATTTCAAAAATCTGGGGATTTTGTTCACATATAAAATATAAAAATAAGATTATTGTCTAAATGCATGAAAACTTGACATTAAGTGTATATTTGACTGCCAAACGCCCATCCACGTAATTTGCCCTAGCCCTCTCTGCTTATCACCATTTCTGACCCTAACTAACATACTTGTATTCCTATAGGTATTGTTATTTTTTTTATCAAACTCAGGTGCGTTTAGAAAGAAAAGTATTATTAAACCCACCATTCACCATCGCACACTAGGGCAGTAAAGGACTGGCCACTTCATAAGAGAGATTGAATATTAGTACACTTAATATGAACAGTTAGTATGAATTGCCAAATATTTTCAGACTAAATTATAAAAAAACCTGTTGTGAGAGTATGTACTTCCTGAACTGATAGGCTGCCTTTGTAATTTTAGTAGCAATTATATAACTTATTAGGTGATATTTGGCAAAAGTATAATGCAAATAATTTATAACAGAATCGATTATAATATATCAAATAATCGAAGAATTCGGACCGTAATGTTAGTTTATTCAATTACTTTACTAGATATTCGACTTTGGGCGATTCATAGGACCTAAATAGAAAAGAACGTGTTCCTGAATTCTTTCAGAAGTGCTGAAACTGTTTCAATATGCGGAATGGACATAATAAACAATCTCGGATCATACGGCCATTTAACCACCCTGTCTGTTGGAGGAAGATCTGTCATCAGTGGCCATAGGGATAGAGACGTAATGATGAGGACGGGAACATAGTTCTAGTTTGGATGAAGACTATTACCTTTTAATTTTTATTTTGCTACAGAAAGCCTTGACATATTGCTGTAATTGTATGGATTTTTATACGATAATAATAATAGGACTGAATGCCAATTTACAACCGGATTGTACTATCAACAACAAAGACTAATTTAATAAATAGTATGAATTTTATTTTGATTATGTCTAACTAGAAAAACTATACTTTTTCGTTGGATGTAAACTTATTTAATTTATTCGGGGAAGGACTTTTTAAAAACCCTTCAACTAATAAACTTAAAACTTGTTGCTTAACGTATTTACATTCTCAGATCCGATTTGTTTATTGGTTCCGGATATATTTAGTAGAAAATAATGGTAATAAGTTTTGGACCATTTGGGAAAAATTTTGTTCAATGATTTATGGGCAAAAACTACGCCCTAACAAACCACTTGTTTTTGAGGCATACTCTGTACCTAAAAATTTATTTCTTAGGTTTTAAAAGTGAATAATAGAATCATTTCCTCTCTTTAGCTATTTTGTAAATAAATTATTAACCGTCCAAGTACACAAAAAGTTATGTCTATTTTTTTCAATTTAACCTTTACCTATAATAATATTTTGTGTATATCATTTACTACTGCATAGTTAAATTAGGATAAACAAATTATTAAATTATTATTTATTAATTAATTACAAATGAAATTAATTATATTTTACAAAATTAGAGCCAGTACCAATGTATTGTAATATTGTAAAATACTTAAAATCAATTTCCTAAATAAGTGTACCTTTTAAGTGAGTCCGCTCCAACGCCGACCATCAGGCAGGCGGCCAGCATGCACCCGAGGAATATTCCGGACAGTGTGTTAATTTTGACTTCGTCCGGCTTAATCAAATTGGGATTATCGGCGGCGGTGATTCCGGGACAGAAATTGGCGCCGCACAACCGTCCCACATCGACGGACGTCGTTCCATTGCCGCCTTCGTCCATCGAGAGCACTGTCGGGTTAGACAAGCGGTAAAACGGACTCGGATCATGCTCTAATTCAATCAACTCGATACCCACCCGAGGAAGAGACCAAATTCCCCCAGACCTGAGCCATTTGGTAGAATACGAAAAAGAGGCCGAAAAATCGAACGACGAGCACTTCCGTTTTCACTTTCCCATCGGTCAGGACACTGAAGGCCTCCGCAATTATGGACAGGTATGTACATTTGGCACACCACAGAGGTCCTCCGCCGAAGCCCACCATCAAACCGGCAGGAATCAAGGTCCAGAATCGGGGATAAAATTGGGCGGCTATAAAAGGCATGTACGCCACAAATGATAAGGCCACGGTCCATTTGCAGCCCAAATATCTGCAATTAAATTAAACAAGCAAAAATTAATAATCAAATTAACAGATATTTTATTTTATTTTTTTGCACAAATTAAAATTCTGCTAATTAAAAATTTATTGCATTGGAAATTTTAATTTCTCCTTGTTTGAACAATATAAGCAAAAACTATAGCATATAGTACAACATTTTAATTAAATGATATTGAATAAAAGTCTTGTTTGGATTTACCGTATTATTCTTCATTAGAGTTTATAATCAAAAAGCCAGTGGATGATATGGAAAGGCTAGCGTTTTGATATTGATTTATATATAGTGTAACTTTTTGCTCTGGTTAAAATTTTGAATTTTTTTACTTGTGATATCTATGAATAAATATCAAAATTCAGGTACCATTTCTTATTCTAAACTGTTCATAGTATTAATCCAGGACGTAACATGCAACCATGATAACGACAAATATCTTTTAAATTAGTTTTTAGAATATTTTGATTAGTATTGCAACAAGTATACTCTAATTGAGTGTAATATCCTTTTTCCCAATTTTGATATAAAAATAAAAAGTGAAACATTTCTAAATGAAACATAATAATCATCACGGCTTGAAAAACTGAATGAATACAGGCATGAAAAATGTACTATAGAAATGAAAAGATACAACTTCATTCACAAATACATCTTATCATTCGACTTCTTCTTATTATTCTAGTCTGGAGAATGAAACATCAAAATGTTTCATTAAATGTTATGTTATATTTTTTAAAACTACAAAAAGCCCCCAAAGTATCAAAGTTATGTTTCCCATATAAATATTTAATTAGTTTTTGGGTTTTTTTTACAAATGAAATTTGGGAAAAATAGCATTCGTTTCTCGACGTCTACTTCAGTTTTCTCGACGTCTACTTCAGTTTTCTCGAAGGAAGCTATTCGCGTCGTCGACTACGTCGAAACGAAAATAACTATTTTAACACGCAAACGATGAAAAACTCGGCATTTTTTTGGAACTAGTATTTCATACTCTATTCATAGTTAAAACATATGATTTTATAGTAAAAACAGATGAGTGCACAAATAACTATTTTACAATCAGGTATATGTATATATTGCATACTAATCTTGATATGTAAATTTTACGAACCTGATGTTTAACCTGTTAATGGGCTTTGAACTAAAATTATTCTATTATCCATATTATTTCTTAATTCTTTCTGTAATCAGAAGAAAAATATATGTTTCTTATCAATTATGTACTATATAAATGTGATGATCATTGTTGATGACAAAAACAGTTGTATGTTGAAATGAGAAAAATTAGTGCCAAAATTTAACAAAATATTATTACACCCTTAATCAAAAAAATGTTTAAGATAAAGAGAACAATTTCTGACAAATAGTTAATTCTCGCGAAATCAAAGTAATTACAAAATTCAATTAAAGCGGGTTCATAACTAGTTCTCAAAACTGATTTCCTTATCATCATGTTTTTCGTATAAAGGCAATACGAGGTGACCTAGTTTCTCACTCTCTAAATCGTCATTGGCTAAACAAATTTCGATCAGTGAAGATGTGGAAAGCAGCAGTGGTCAGTGTTTTGTGGTTGATTTATTTCGTGACTTTGATCAATGGGCAAAAGGAAGTATGTTTAGAATTTTGTCAAGGACCTTTAGAAGATCAATTTCAAGTAGGAAACAAGAGAATGCTTTTGATTCACAAAGAAGAATCTTGGTCAAAGGCCAAGGACAAGTGCAAAAGGCTTGGAATGCGATTGGCGACACCATCCACAAAGGAGGATAATAAGTTACTAGGAGAGTATTTGAATCGAAGAGTTCAGGGAGATCTCCCCAATCTGGCGTTTAGTTACTGGAATCTGTGGATATCTTTATCGGACTCTAAAGCGGAAGGGAGATACATTTGGGAAACAACTGGAGAATCTGCCACTTTCCAGACCTGGGCTGCAGGAGAGCCAAATGGAGGAACTGAAGAGAATTGTGTGGAAATCAGCTGGGCCAACAAAGATGGAATTTACTTAAATGACGTTGCTTGTTTGCAAAAGAAGAGATTTTTATGTGAAATTGATATGTCTTAGATCATTAGTTCATATGTACTCTGTATTTATATCCCAAAAAGTAGTTTCAAATAAATACCGTATTGAATTTAAAAAAGCATTTTAATTAGCGCATCATTTATATTTGTATACAAATAACATGAAATACACGTTTCAAATCATTGCCAAATCTGTGAAGAAAAAAATTTGAATGTCAATGTCAAGTTATAAATTAATCTACAATTTTGTTTGTTGTTATGATAATTTATTTTATACAGTAGTTAAAATCACTTTTTTTAAAAAAATTTTAAATAAAATAATGTTGCTCAGTGACCTTCAATACTGAGAAGAGATAATTATTAAAAGATATATTTTTAATAAAAAAAAGTTCTGAGCTTAATGTCATTGATTTCAGTTATTCTTGGTAATTCGAACCTACAATGGTCCCTTAAAATACTTCGAATTATCGAGAGTTCGATTTATCAACTGATTCCGTTGCTGCTACTCAGACTGCTCAGTAACTTTATTAAGAAAAACGACAGCAGCTGCATTTCTACAACAACAAATTTGCAAATTCGAATTGTCTAGTGTGTGATGCCGATAAGTTCGAATTACCACGTGATTCTGGTAAATAACAGAGGTTTTTTCGTTCGAATTACCGAGAACATAAAATTATATGGATTAAGTTCCATATACCAAAAGATTTTGTAGGAAACTCGGGAGTGGTTTGAATAATCGAGAGTCGACTGTATTTATTTTAGGAACTAATCGAAAATATTTTAATATATTTTTGCAGCGTGTCTCAAAGTTAGCTTTTGGCATTGATCTGAGTTTCGAAATGGGTCACTCCTAATTTCCAGTCAGTTGTTTTTACCGAGGAAACCCTTGTCAAAAACAGCTGATTTAAATATCTATAGCGTAACTTTTAATGAGTTCCTTTTTCACTATGTAGCTGAAATTTGTACTCTAAAACTCTAACAACAATTTAAGAAAAACTTACTTCGGCTCAATTTATCACAATCGTTTTCTAGTCGAAAAATTGATGGTTTTGAAATATTATAATAATAACTAATAAAATAACTAAACTAATTAATAATGGTAATACAATTAAAATGAAAAATATTTATTTTTTAGTAGTCCATGCTTCCTCTAAAAAGTGAATTGATGAAACTTATTTTTTTGAAATGTTGATTCTAGTTTCTAAAAGTGGGTTAAATGATTAGTGCTATCATGACTATATTAGTGATAAAGTGTTTGGTGCTCTATTACTGTGATAATATATACATATCTACAAATTGGGAGTGAAAGTTCTATTACTTGACAAATACTTTCCCTAATTGTGTGTGTTTATACCTAGATTTAGTACTGGGTTGTCTTCTTATTATATATATACTTTATTTCACGAATAAATAGCTAATAATTATGTGAATTGTATAAAAAATTCGTATTTAAAAAAAACGACGAACAATTATTGGCCATTCGAAAATGCCAGATTTCGATGGCAGTATTTCTGGAACTTCTTCTTGTTGTTGTGCCCTATACTCGTAGTACGTTGGCAATTAAATCTTCTATCCGTTCCTTATGTTCAGTTATTTGGAATTTCCCTTTAGTTCTTCATCCACGATCTTCTTCTTCTTTTCAAGCCACGTTAAAACCCATCTTAAAGCAGTCACTCAATAAAAAGCTAACATTACAATCAATGACCCATTTTCGAGAGCTGAGATCGACCCAAGTCATGCAGTCTGGCCTTGGATTTCAGAAGTCATTATTTTATTGTTCTTAACGCTTATGGACAATCAAAAGCGTGGTTGCCAACAATCTAAATAGCGACAACGGACATTAGACGATGCCTCGGTCGTCAAGTAATCTTCATTCAGTAGGAATAGCTGTTAACTTGTAAAGCTGCAGGTGATCTCTTTTTCAGTAAATCTTTTCTTAAAAATCTGTTTGTTGAATAAATTTAATCTGTGTTTGGAAAAACCGGTGATTTTTTATTAAATCATCGCCCCCCCAAACCAAAATTTTTATATTATTTTTCATAATAAAAGTAGATTAATTTAAATTTTGTTTTAATCATAAAGGTCATAAAGAGGAACTTTTGTATCATTAACAATTCTAAAAAACATAACATACTAAAAAACAACCAATTTTAAAACTAGTAGGTAAATAAAAGGATTTACGTCACTTTTCGTTCAATAACCTTCATCATCAACAATAATTTGTGGACTTTTCCCCAAAAGCCAAAGCCACAAAAACCATAATTTACTAAGAATATCTTTGTAATAACAGGTTTGTAATAGTATTGATTAACATTTCTCTCCTGACCTTTTATTATATTAAAACATAAAAACGTGGAAGATTTTTTTTAAATTCAAACACGTTTTGTTAATAAACATTATCGTGTTTTCATAAGAAGAATGGATTTATCACATTTCTCTGTTAGAAATTAAATCAAAATATGGAACAAATTTCAGGATAATGTAATACAATCTAAATGGAATATCTCTCTTAACATGGTAAATGCACAATTTAATTAAAAATTTCATTCAAAATTTAATTAAAAGTTAACAACGATACTATGATAATCTTTGTATTTTATACACATGTTTAAACTTACGTATATGAAAATCCGTATCACAAAATGAAAGTAAACTTGTATACACAAACCATAAAAAGTACAAATAAACTTGTTTAAATAAAATTACCATAATCAGATTTATAATCATAGATTTTAAGAAATCGTTGCTAACTTAGTGAAGGTAAATAAGATTCTGAATTTTTAATCAATAAGGGATATCTTTTAAATATATTTATTTTCCTTTAAGTTGAAAGACTATCATCAAAGACTATTATAATTCTAAAAATAGATATACCGTTTAATTACTCACATCATGCGAGATAAAAAAAATGGGATCAATTAAACATCGACGTATCGTGAGAAATTTCGAATTTCATTGTCAAGGTTACAATTTGCAGATTATATCTCAATTACATTAATCGTTATTAATACACACTCAAAATCCTACAAAGTAAACTGTGAAACGAGTAATCGAATTACAATTTGTAAGCAAATTAGAATTAATGGAATGAACTTGAAGAGTTTTCTTCTCTCCCTTTTATACCTTATTACGATCACCGGCAGGAAGATGTTGGACAAAATCAGCGAACCATAAATACTGGCCAGAGTGAACGTACCCAGGGAGGCGTCCGCATTGACTGAGCTTTGCAAATTGGCAGTGCCGTGGAAAGCCGTGAAATGTAACATGAAAGCTATTCCGAGAATAATCACATTTTTTATTATCCGAGCCTTTTCGTGTTTGCCCGCGCTGGCCAAAAATCGTTCCTTTTCCAATCCCACCACCTCCTCCTCTTGTCCGTTCGCGTTCGCCGGAGAAGAGTTCTCCATTTTATTAAAGCTCTTTTTTATTGTGACTCTCGACTTGTGTGCAGCAGGTAAACAACTCAATTTGAACACTTCACTTTGGCACACAATTATTCCGCCGTTTATTGCCTTTAAAATAAACTTTGTACTTTCAACACTTTGCACATTTGTCCTGCGATAAAAATACACAACACCTTCCTGGATGCTGTTGCTGCTGGTGCTCTTTTCTCACCTCGCCACTCTGCACAAATAACTACTGAAGCTCTCCGCGGTTTCAAATTGTTGCTTCACCTACATTTTCAGTCTGGTGTTTGTTTACGCTTATTGTATTGCCGTATTTTATTGGCCAAAAGCACTAACCAAAGCCGAACAACACACAAAAAATACAGATACAATGTCAAACTCGTTCCACACACCGGGGTTTTTTTGTCGCCAGTATTAGTGACGTCACGATTAATTGAAAGTGACGGGATTATCTATCTTAAGTTGCTCAATAAAAGCATCAATTCAAAGCGGTGTATGGCCATTCATAAAGTTCCTACAGTTTATCCAATAAGATCGTAGTGAGAAACATCTTCTAATTTTTGTCATCACGATTTAGTTTATTTGACGAATTCTATTAATTAAATGTAGCTTGTTAATAATACCTATATATGTGTAGGGAATTTAATAATCTTTAAAATAGGATGTTTTGGCTTAAATACGTCAAGCCGTTTGTTAGTCGTAAAAGGATGAAACGATATTGCTGTATGGAAAAATTCGCATGCCTTTTTTTAATTATTTGCAACAATGATAAGTGCCAAAACAAATTGAGATCAGATTAATACACTCCGAGATATTAACTAAAATTTAATCAAAGACACCTGTCGTAAAAGGATGAAACGCAGTGTATTAATATATATAAAGATGGATTGTACACAATGGCACCTGCACTGGGACATGTAAGATCTATTATTCAGTTGTTCATGTGTTAGTTTTAGGTCTGAACTCTTATTAAGCACGTCCTAACTTATGGCAGTGAAACATGGACCATAAGAAAATCCACTGGAGAACGACTAAAACGAGTTGAAAGGAAAATTCTACGATGAATATTTGGGCCGGTATTCGATAATGGGGAATGGAGGACCCTACACAATGAGGAGGTCTATCAGCTGTACCAGCATGACGACGTGCTAAAGTTTGTGGAATTAAATAAATTACAATGGGCAGGGCAGGTAACCAGAATGGATGAAAACCGATTCCCCAGAAAGCAATAGAAGCACGGCTGACTGGAAAGAGACCAGTAGGCAGGTCCAGGAAACGGTACAAGGCAACCATTAGTGAAGCAGCAGTTCACAATTAGAAAAAGCAGCCATCAACACACAACAATGGGGGACATCATCACACAGGCAAAGGGCCGCACCGGCCCATAAGCCTATACTGATACTGTTAGTTTTAGGTCAGGAGATGTGCAACTTTCCTAATGAAAGTCACAATCTTCGGGACCGTAATATTTCTAATCTCATTTGATTCCAACAACTCACGAGAAATAACGTTTCTTATAAGTCTGACCTAAGCCCCACATTCACATAAGATGTGTTATGTAGAGTCATTTTATTCAAATGATATCTGACAGGATAGTGTGCTGTTAGGAAACCAACTAGTCTTCTGAGATCTGTCCTGCTTAACTTGCAAGTGTCTACCAGGAGATAAGGGTTTATGAGGTTTTGGAGTGTAGGAGGCCCACGTGGTTGTCCCAGTACTATTTCCGTAGTACAATAATACAAGAACTAGTTTCACTTTTTACTGTGGATCTCATTCCACAGAAAGGTTTAGGTCCTAGCATTTGGGTCGATGCCCAAGACGTACCGCTTTGATTTCAGCCAGAAACACTGTAAACCACTTGCTGATATTCTGGTATTTAGACCATATATGGCAATATCAGTTAGGCTTTAATTTTAATTTTAGAACCTTCTGTGTACCATATTAAGAAATTAGGGTTTCTGTGTTCATGTACCTTAGATNCGATGCCCAAGACGTACCGCTTTGATTTCAGCCAGAAACACTGTAAACCACTTGCTGATATTCTGGTATTTAGACCATATATGGCAATATCAGTTAGGCTTTAATTTTAATTTTAGAACCTTCTGTGTACCATATTAAGAAATTAGGGTTTCTGTGTTCATGTACCTTAGATCAAGATATAAAAGTCTAAGTATAATATGAAAAAGATAGAAAATTACCGAAACATGGCCAGATGGAAGGCCTAAATTTAGTGACGACTCGAAATTTTTTAATAAATTTTCTATTCTATTCTATCTCTATTTTTCTTTAGTATTTTATATATTATAAAGTAACTAAAATTATATAAAGAAAACTTATCCGTCACAAACTTCGTGTTT
>JXOV01012771.1:0-26385 GCA_001014945.1 Clogmia albipunctata
ATGCGACAATTATTTCAACAAATTTGCAACTTTGTGATGAAAAAACCAAATTAATCGGAGCTAATTTCTGTGCGACTTAACTGTTCAACTGATCTGAATCGAATCGTAAATATATTATTTCATTCATCTTATGAATGTAAGATCTTATGAATGATAATTTAATCATTCATAAGATCTTACATTCATAGGACTGATTTAGTTAACAAATAAGTAAATATATTATTTATTTGTTAACTAAATCAGTCCTATGAATGTAAGATCTTATGAATGATTAAATTATTTATTTAATACAGTTTTAAATATTAATAATAATGTTATTTAAAAGTATAACATTTTAAAAAGTATTGAAATAGTTATCGCCTAGGATCAATTACTTATATCCATACTATTGAAATGGTTTGTAGGCTCTTCAATAGGTAAAAAATGTGTTTATTGGATTTCAGCCATAAAATCCAACTATGCAAACTTTTGTTTTAAAGTCTAAAATAAAAATAAATTTAATAGTTATCCAATCGGTATTCAGTAATCATTACGAATAAATAAAGATAAATACTCGTAAATTAAAACTTTATAATCTGACAAGCAAATGGAAGATAAATTAGTGAAATAAGCAAAGAATTTACTTCATTTCCATAAAGCGGAAAACCTATTGTAATATCTTCCTACTTAAACAAATCGGAACTGGTGTTTCACTGAGAACAATACGTCTATAGTCTCGGTTTCAGCGATCTCATATCTACCATGCAATTTACATACCTCTATTAGCTGCCAATTTCTAATAAAATTTACCATGTTTTATCACAGCGAAAAAAGAGTACAAAAGAATCTGATTCAATAATTTCTTTTATAGCCTAACTGTCATGGTTCCTGCGGCGTGCGCATTGTTCCCCCAACAATGGTAAGTGTTACTTTTTCACTTTCTTTCGCTATCTGTACGAGTATGTAAATGGAATACTATGCCAAATGAAAATGGTCAGGTATTACGTTTGGGAAATTATAGGCGGGTAGAAATAATTGTGTTGAGAAATAGTTTTGGAATCGACATCATCGATTATCTGATTAGGCATTTAATGTTTTTACTTTCAACTGTCTCAGAACTAAAGAGAATTAAACTAAATCACGAATTTCGTGATCGATTAAATGTTGACCAGGTGAAGAGGCAATTGGCTTACGGGAAATGTTACAGAAAAGTGACTTCTACCAACTGTCTATTGGTTTTACAACATTAAACAAGGTTTATTTGAATTGAAAAAAAGCTTGTACTTATTTTTCATTTCTTGTTAGCTTCCAAGTAGACGTTTGTAAAGAATTGCATTTGACATATTTTAATTTATTTCAGCTCCATAAAAACAAGCACAATTAAATCATATGAGCCGGAATCGTATGCTGAAATTGAAAAGAATGCTAAAGGCGGCAAAATTCCAGAGGTGGTCTACTTCAACAAGGGATTGTAGACGATAAAGTGAACAAAATACCCACAAATAATTTAATTAGGATCACAAATTTCTCACAAAACAATGGCTGTTAGCAATAATAATTTAACTCGTACTTTCTGGATTGGGTATAATTTCCCAATAACGCAGCAATAACAATTAGAGCGACAAATAGGAACCAAATATTATTTAATGATTTTAAACTTATTGATATATTGCATTTAGATTTTAAAAGTGTAATTCCAGGGATGGTATTTTCTGTAGATGTTTCTTTATGTATTTGTGCATGTCTCAAAGATATATGATTTTCGTCAGTTAAAAGTAACTCGAATAAAATATTTATTTACTACTAATTACTGTTTTATTTAATACAAAATATTACATTATTATTGTGACTAAATCTCAAATTAATTGACAAATAGTATACAAGATATTAAAGTTGCTTTAACGCTTATTTATATATTAAAATACATGTTTCCATAACATGGAATTTTATTTCGTTGCACTAGTCGTAATAAATTAAAAGGCCTTATCTCGGGTTCACGATCTTCATAAATAAATGGCATCCACTGGTCGCTTATTTCGTTGTTGTCGTCGTCGTCGTTTGACTATCAAGAAAACTATGTAAAATCGCTGAAGCTTCCGCCATAATTTTCGAAGTCGATCGCACCAAAAACATAAGGTGACATTCATCGTAAACGGTTAATTCTGCTCGTGACCTCACTAAACCGTGCAGCACAGTCGCCCTCTCCAAATCGAGCCACCGTTGCAGAGACAATTCCCTTTCTTTTTGCGTTCCATTCAGAGTGACATCAGAAGGACCCCACAGAGCAAACTCCAAAATAGACTTGATCTTTGACAACGATTCCGATCGTTCCTGTTGAAGGATATCCGCTAAGAGGATCGTCATTTTAGTTGACGGCAGCATTTGTGTAAGAGCTACATGAGCACATTGACACAATGTCCCCATTTGCTCCTCATCATCTCTGTACATATCTTGACTGAAACTGAAAACATAATTGAATAAGTATAGGTTATTTTCAAGAGGATTAAATTATAATCATTTCAATATTAAAAAATGTAGGAGTAATCTTACCTTTGCAAAACACAAAGTCGTGCCTGAGCTTCTTTGTTGTCCATTTCTTTGCACAAGATGACATTGGAAAGGCTGAGAGGCATCTCTTCAATTCCTTTCGCCTGAAGTGTCTTTAAACCGTTAACCAATTGCAGAACAACGAATCCAACTTCTCGACACATAATCTCATCAAAAGAAGGAAATCCAATTGGATTTTGGGGCAGCATGGTCATTATTGACTCAAGTGCCTCTTGATCAGGTCCCAGGGTTTCATCATAGTATGACTCACTCATATTCAAATTCTGTACAGATCCAATCGCTTTACTGATGTCCTCTTTTTGTGCTGTAGAAAGATTTGGAATGGATCCTCCAAAGTTTTCTATCGTTTTGGATGGAGCGGGATGATTCAATTGCTGGGACTTGGACTTTAAAATACTGCCCAGAGATGGGAATGTATCTACATACATTCGTGGAAGAACTGATATAGAAGCTGAAAATAATATGTTATAGAGTTATTAATGAAAGTACATGATCTAAGTTCAAAATTTAAATGATATATTTATTCGCAAATCCAATTTAAATTTCCAATGCAAATGATTGTTGTTTATAATCCAACTTGTCGACATTTACGCAGATATTAATTACCTTGTACAATTCTGATTTGAATACTGGGCATTAGCGGCAGATAGTTGCTTGGAACAAGATCACAGAACTCTGCGATAGGGTTCAATGCCCCGCTGACGGCGCCGGACGATTGCTTTAGATCCCCTGAAACGCCAGACATTTGATTGCAGTCTGCTGTCATGGCCAAGGTCACTGGGATTTGATTAGCCCAAACGGCAGAGTGGAAAGCACGACGTCCAATTACCACAGCCCGGCCGCCCTCCATGATGGAAAAGTCTTCGAAGCGCAAGTTGATCGAGTTGCTCAGTGGGCGCAATTGAATGGGAATCGTCGGTGACTGCTGTAACTGTAATCGAATCGGAATAGCATTATTAGATGACGACAGTCTGTGTCATTTAAATCAACGGAGAGAGATATTGATTGGAGAAGTGAGTGAGGACATTATAAACCATTTTGCGAGTGGCAAAAAATGGAAAATGAATCGATCAAGGAGAAAGTTTCGTGTTTTCATGACAACAAAAATAGCTCCGATTTTTGAATGTTAATTACTTATATCAGCTTCTAACCAGTTACCCTCCCCACCCTCCTTTTGCCGTGGCTTAATGCATCGCTGGAATTTTCAATTGGATCTCGTTTCGGTTCATCGGATTTCTCTGATGCGGCTGTTTAATTAAATCAGTTTATTGAGCGGAGACATAATGTCATTATGGGGGAAACAAAATTGCGAAAAATTTCACCATCACTCTATAGAAATTCTTTTTATATTTTTTTTTCAATACCACTATTATTTCTTGAAGCCATTCAAAGAAGTCTCTTTCTTTGTTTATAAAATCTTAAATTCAGATTTTTGCATAAATTCATATGCCTTTCAGAATTTTCGTACACATGTGGTATAGTAATTTTTTACTGATATGTCCACAAATCCAAATAAATCATGTGGTAAAAGACAGTTTTAAATCTGTTCCATTAATTTTGCACTGATCTGACAACGAGTGAGAAATTTTAATATGGAAAATCTTTGTTTCGTTTAGATTAATGACCTTGTGCACTTTATCCGCTATCTAGTGACCAACATTCAAATAAGCCTCTAATTATGATAATCTTTAATGATTGAAATCTGGGTCGGAAAACCACTTTCTTCCAGCTACCGGCACCAGAGAACAATCTCGCCTATTGTGCTGTTGCAACAATTAAATTTTTAATTATGATTTTACATACTCTCTCGTATTGCTCTTGACGCCGCGCGCGAATTCAGAAAGAAAGAAAGAGTAATTGCATACATTGTTCAATGTAATCGTGGTAGGTAAATTACATCACGAACACGAGAGTTTCCTGATGATGGTTTTGGTTTCGAGACGACTTTTGATTTCAAATTCAAAGGAAATACCCCGTACCTGATCTAAGACCTGCGCGAGAGCTTCGTGATTGGCTACAATCACGGCACCATAATTGTCTTCCAGGTTTTTGTGGACCACGCTCCTGCCTTTGCGCATCCTTAATTTGTTCGTCTTCGCTGAACGGGGTTTGTTTAACTGAAAATGGTAATTTAATTTAATAGAAACTCTAATTATCAATAATTGAAAAGAGTCTTACACTTCCACTTCCCCATCCGTCTTGAGGATCTCCAAAGGCGACATCATTTCCAGCTTCACTACCACAGAAACTGTAAGGGGAGTATATCTCGGATTCACCCATTTCGCTTCCACAGTATGACATTGAGATCGCTCTCGGTAAATTGGCTAAATTCAGAGAACAAATAAAAAACAGGTGAGTGCTTGTAAATTAAACCCACATTCAATGCCATCTAAAACAATGGACACGGTGGCATTAAGTGATGGTCATCGTTGTTTGAGAAAGTCACAAGATAATCGATTTAAAAACAACGCTAATTTCTGTATAAACTTAGGTGCTAATTTGACGAATTCAAAGACTCACCAAAACTTTTGCTGGTGCCTTTCGGAGTACTTTGGAAATTGCTCGACACAGATCCGCCGTAAATTGATCCATCTGCATGATCGGGAAGGCTCATTCGGTCCTGCTTCGAAATCAAAATAGGTTCGTAATGCCTCATCTCTACCGGGTCCAGAAAGTGGAGTTTCTTTGTAACTGAAGATGGACTCCCGTAGTCTTTCAAAATGGAATTAGTGCTGTTAAATTTATTAGTCACTAGATTTGAAGTCATTTGAACGGGCGGTGATAAATCATCTCCAAAAGTTTTGTCTTTCAAATAGCTGTCTATGGTAGAGGTCATCTTCTGGACCGAGTTTTTCAAATCTCCACTGTTTAGAAATGGATTTTTTGGCGAATCTCTGTTCCTATTTACAACTAGACCATTTCCTGTGGCGTTCGAATTAACAATGTTCCTCTCAAAGATCTCCACTTTGCTCGGCAATAACTTTCCACTGCTCATTAAATCCTTTTTAATTTCAGTCGTCGGCTGCTCTGATTTAGAGAGGCTGGTCTCTACTTTTGCAATCTCAGAGTCAGTCTCGTCTAATTGGTTGACTGGTTCATCGTCTGGATTTGCTTCATTGCGCTTGATCGTCGACGATCGTTTCTTAATAAGTTCCAATTGCCGCTCCTCCCGCTCCCTCATACTAGCCGTCCTCTCCGGTTTCCGTGGCGCAATGGCCGATCTCACTTCGCCCAGATTGGCATACACATTGTCCACTGTTTTCACTTGCTTTGTCTCGGTTTGCTGGAAAATGGTCTGCTCTTGTTGTTTTCGTCTTAATTCACTGCTTTTGGGGGGTGGAGGTCGGGACGGTTTACTGGAGTCAATCGAGTTGACGCGGACCGGAGGTGCCGGGGGTTTTCCGCTCACGACTTTATCGTCTTGCAGTTTTCCATTATAGTCTAGAGCGGTGGAAGTGGGAGTTTTCACAACTTCAACGCCCGATGTGTTAATATCAATTGGGTGGATGATCACCAGTCTTGGCCTGGCTCTGGGCGAGGAGCTGTCCCCTCTCAGTGTTCCACCGGCACTTTCTGCATAATTATCACCGATTTTCGACCCCGAGGCCAAATTCGTATTGCTTGAGCCCATTCTTAAGAATTTCTTGATCGAAAACAATTTGTTCTTTTTGCTGTTCTTGTTCTTGCCCTCGCTATCCAACAGATTTTCGTGGGACAGCGATAAAGACTTGCGAGGCATTGGTTCGGGAGTGGACGACCGATTATAAACGCGGTTCTTATCCAAATTATTGATCGAATTCAAACTCCTGAACTTGGGATTAACTGTGGCCCGTTCTCGTTTGTCTTTCTCACGCACTACTGGGGAGTTGGACTTGAGGTTGGCCATTGGGTTCCTAGTGTATATGGTTGACGTTTCTTGGTCTACACACCTTTCTTCGTACTTGATTGGAATTTTCTTTGATTCTTGAACTGGAGATGGTGGAGGATCAGGCGCCCTTCCCTTTTTCGAATTTCCCGCTCGGATATCACTGCCCGAACTGCTTTGCCGGGACACGATCAACTTTTCAGGTACTATTTCTTCCTGTGACAGCACAGAGTCGTTTTGACTTATTTCGGGCTCTGCTATGGTCTGAAGAACGCTCTGCCGTTTAGTGGTGCCCGTTGGACTGGAGAAATTATGAGGCTTTTGTGGAACCTTTGGTTTGTCGTTTGCTAGATGCTTTGAAAGATTGTGTAGAAAGGAGGTCTGCTTCTGTTCGTGAAAAAGAGGCGGTGGCGATGTGGGCAACGCAGGTGCCTCATTGTTGTTGTCTGGGTCTGAGCTTCCGTCGGGCTCTCCGGCCAGTTCTCGGCTTTTTTCGACTGAAAACACTTCATTTAGAGGAGCATCTACCACTTTAGGACTATCCAAATGGACGTCATCGTAAAAGAAGTTCTCATTCATCAGGTCCTTCTCAATCAACTCCTTATGCTCAATGACAACAACATTTTGGTACTCATTTGCTACGATTCCACTATCTGATTCACTCCTCTGATTTGTCTCCTCATCGCTGCAACTGCTGCTGCTACTATCGAAATTGGAACTGGTCCTCGAGTCGGGGTTGTCACCTCCACCAATCTTGGTCATAATTAAACCGTCCGACGTGATCTTTCCATAGCTACCGTCACTCAGATCATAGACCTCCGAATGTTTCTTCAAATGCTTTGAGATTGGTTTGTTGGACAAAAACATGTCAGAGATTAATTGACTGGAGAAAAACGACGATGTTTTCGGTTCATTGCTCTGATCATGTGACGCTGTGGTGTCTTTATTTTCTTTCAGTATCTGGTCCGGCTCCCTAGGGCTATCCAGATCCGATTCATCGTCACTTTCTCCGTTCTTGGAAACGTTTTCGAATTTCTTGGAAAAGATGGAAATTTTCGGTTTGACGTGGTCCTTAGTTATGGGCACATTCCTGTTGATGGGCCGTTTTGAGCCGACTTCAGTTAAGGAAGGCAAGACCTTGTTTAAGGGGTTTTTGATTTCCAGTCTGACTGTTGTTGGTTCTTTTTTCGAATCTATTTCTGGCTTCGTTGGAATTTCTTGCGGCGTTTGCAAATTGGCTGATGATGCCATTTCAATTTTCTTGTTCTTCTCCAACGTTTCAGAAATCTCTTCCAAGAGACTCTTCTCGGTTACCGATACGATCTCTGGACTGTTGTTGTTCGCTGGCAAAGGTGGTTCAACCACCACTTCCTGTTTAATGACCACCTTTTTCTCCGTCGGGGGAGTCATCGTCGTTGACAACAAGGGCGAAGATTTATTGCAAAAAACTTCAGTCTTTTTATTATTATTGGTGTTTACCAGAGGTTTGGAGCTGACTGTCAACTGGGTCTTAGTCGTGTTACCCACATTAATAGTCGATCCAAATATTTGCTTAATTTCGTTGACTTTATTATTTAATTTATTGTTTGATGGGTTGAAAGGTTGGACTGATATTTTAAGAGTATCCTTTTTGTCTTTTGTGTCTTTAGAAGCGCCTAATTTAAGTGCGGCAAAAGACCTCTTTATATTACTCTCGGGTCCTCCTGATAAATTATTGATATTCATATTGAAATCGGTATTACTCTTAGTGACTTTTGTGTAATCCTCCATTTCAAAATCAACAGTGATTGGGCTGTTTGACTCTGGGCCATTGACTCCATTTTTATCCTCAATATTTATCTCTGTTTCCGGATCACTGACATCCGACTCGGCCCAATCACCTCCGAATCCAATCACTTCGCTCAGCTCTTTCGGGAAACTGACTTTATTCTTTTTGCTCTTCTTCGAGGCGATCGATTTCATGATACTTTTTGCCGGAGTCGCATCTGGCTGGGGAATTTTCAAAGGTTTCAGAGTCTCTTTGATCGACTTGTGCTCCTCTTTCGATTTGAAGCAATTGGAGCAAAAGTCCTTTTTCCAAGCATTCTGAACAAACCGGTTGCACGTGTTTGAGGTCATTTTTGCGGCTCTTATAGGTCAGTCATTCTGAAATGGTAAGAAGAAGAAAAAAACTGATCAGATAAAATAAAATTAATGCAAATTTATACCTCTAGATGTAAAGAAAGAGATTCAAAGTGTGTTTTTGAACAAGTATTGACAATGAGCAATACCTGGACTTAGTTGGCTCAAGTTTTTCCATTATACTATACATTACACATTCAGATTTTGTAATAATCTATTTTAGGGTTGTCATGTTTAATAACATTCTTCACTTAATAATGAACAAAGATTAACACACACCTGTTGTTATTATTGTTAGAATTTGAAAAATTTGCTAATTTAAAAAATCCCAATGGAACAAAACCTTCTGAAAAGCAACAAATGTTTTTTTATTAATCCCAGAATTGAGAACAACAACTGATTTTGCAAAATAACTGTAAGCTGGAGTTGTGAATGTTTATTATAATTTAATTAGCTTACTGGGGGAGAACAAAAGTTATCAAATAAATTAGTGAATACTTTTGGTATCACGTTTCTCTCTCTCCAGAAATTTAAAGTTTTTTAATTGTAGAAGACAAATTGGTCAAAACAGCGGAAAAGCACACGTTTTATTATTTCTTTATTTAGATTATAATCAATTACCCCTCTCTGGTCTTGAGTTTAGAAAGAGAATTTTCAACAATTATTTTTTTTTTCTAATTGATGAGATGTTTAATGGATTATTGTTAAGTCGTTATTTTATATAGTTTAAACCAAAAGCATACATTAAAATTTATAAAAAATCTTCTGCACTTATTTACCTCAGTCTAAAAATAAGAAATGTAAATCAGGGTTATATAATTTTGCTTATCTCCATTATTGAAGTGAAACACCTTTGAGGACTGAATAATTGGAAGTTATTGTCACTTATTTCTGTAAAAGTGTGTGGCCTGTGGTGACACATTCATTTCCTTATAGGTTGATCTTATTGTATGTCTCGATGATGGTTGTTACTTGTTTTGTCGCCACAACACCGGCTCAAACAATGTAGTTTTAGCAAATCTCTGCTAATGAAATATTCAAATTGGTCGTAATGGGAGCATAAAGCTTTTAATTTCCATTTTGCAACAATCAATTTACCTCACTTTTGAACAGCTCACCATCATTTTCGATTACAACGGCGATATTTTCGTGGTCGATTTTAATGCCAACTTGTGCTTGAAAAGGTAATAACAACAAAGTGGCATTAATAAGGCGCATTGTTTTGGCACACATCTTGCAATTTTATGGCGAATCCGATTATCCAATACGTTGTATTTTTACGAGATCTTAACACTGACAAATCGGATCAGTACTTAAATTGGTGATATATGGACGTCATTTTATACAAAAATTAAATAGATTAAGTAAAAAAGACTTTAAAATAAACCAAATATGGTAAATTGCCAGAATTTTTATTTTGTTTTAAAGTCAAGAACCTATTTATAGGCAATGATGCAAATATAATAAAAGAAATCACTTGAAAACGATTCCACTAATTTGCCAACTCTTCTTTCTTTCTCTTGAATGTGTCATCGTTCAGTTATTGCGAAACTTGGCTACATATGTATATTTGCTAATGAATTCGTCCAAATAGAAATCACACAAAATTGGGCGAAATGTTTGCCCGAAACTAACACACAAAGAAAACTTCAAATGATGAAACCTTATATATATATGCCCACTCTTTAAATTTGTAATGCAATGGCTGAAGAAACTTGCCTCAAATTTCGCCAGTTCATCACCCATAAATATGCATTTAATTAGCCACACTTGTATATGTTTTAAATTAGGCCCAGCAATTTAAAGTAGCAATAAATTGTTGTTTATACATATTATTTGTAAATAAGATTTACAAATAAGTTTTGTACATTTTGCTGTAAGTATTATTTGTGATAATTAATTATCTTTAAATTCAACTAATACTCGTACATGAAAACTTTACCAACTTATGACTTAAATGATCAATTCACTATCTCTTCTGTTTGTTTTGGATTTCAAGTATTCACAATATGACCAATAATGCAATTACATTTTTCTTGGAATTTGTCATGTGATCACAGCCATGCCGTTTAAATAAAAATATTTAACGAAAAATTGTTATTTATACAAAAAGGTCATTGTGAAACACGAGGATGCTTTAAAATTATAAGCAATGAGAGTTTTTAAAAAAGGCTCCATTTAATTAATTATGCCTATTGATCGAGATTTATACAAGACTGTATGTGCACAACTTTATAAATTTAGCACAACTTATGATTTCTTCTCAGTCATCAAATTAGAGTGAGATTTATATAATAAATTTGTACAAATAATAGTGTGACTAATTTAAAATCCATGCATTAATCTTTGTTGGTTTCTTCTCAATTCAGTTGTATTTAAATAAAAATGTTGGTTACTACAATTAGCACTTGAATACGAAAAAGACTTAATATATAATATTATGATGCACATCCATCACAGATATAATAAAGTACATAAGAAAAGGAAAGAAAAAGATACTAGTGTCTTAAAAGCTCTACTGCTTTAAAGACGTCTATGAAAAACATTACTTTCGTAATATGAAACAACCAAAATGCATAAAGTAGATAAAGATACCTTAAAACACGAATGAATATATAAATGACTAATATCTTTAGATCCACAGTGTATTAAGGTGACACACTATTATGCGGAATCGCCATTTATTTTGAAATTAAAGATGTAATTATAAATAAACTTAAGGTAATTAAATCCACGACAATCTGATCATATGAATCTGTAATATTCTAGTACTTGAAACTAGAGATGCCCTTGAAAAAATTATTTAAATGATTTAAAAATAAATCGACACTTGGATATTCCAAAATTGAGTATTTTTACAATATCTACTCGTTTATTATTGTTCCAGTTTGAAGTCATTGAGCAAATAAAGACCGCGAATCGTCTAAAAACGAAATTGCACTCGGCTCACGGCGAAACGAATTATGCAATTTACGGTAAATTTGGTTTGGCCGCAAAAGATGAATGAAGGACATCTCATGCTTAATTTACTGCGAAAATAAAAGAAATATGAATCAAAACATTTTGATATGATACCATATAATAACTATTGCATGAATTTAGTTTTCCTGAAATACTGAACGATTAAGTTAATAAAGAAAAACGAGCTCTGCGGTAATTCCGATAGTAAAGCCGCATTGAGCCATGTAATTATTGGTGTATGGAAAAAATATAGTCAATAAAGTATATAAACTATTTTAATTGGAGCTTGAAATGACAAGAGGTGGCTAGCACGAACATTTTTGATCGATTTTTATATTAATTCTTATTTTTTGTTAAATACTCTTCATTTCGTAATAATTTGTTTAGGGAAACGAGTGCCTTTAAATTGACTATACGTGATCTTAAACCTAAACAATGCAATTGGGTAACGATGAACAAATTTGATGGTGTCACCAAAAGAGCAGAAAAAACAGCTGAATCAAACGAATTCCACCGCCCCCAGGAGCCATGAATCGGAGGCGCACCCAAGTCAGACAATGATTTTATGGGTTTGCATTTTTATTATAACACGAAATTGAGTATTGTTATCTGATGCCAATGAAAAAAATAGTAACATCTTTGTAAACAGTTTCATCCAATTGGAAAACATTTCCATATTTGCCATTTTGTTTCCTGGGTTTTGGAATTGTTGTCTATAATAAAATGTAAAAAATGGAAATCTTTAAGTGATATTTCGCATGTCTTTTTTGTTTTCTTTTCACCACTTTTCTTATCAGTTTACCACGTTGTTGTTTTTATATTGTGTCTGAAGCAGAAATTTCCCCGTTTTTGCAAACAAACGGTCTCTGCCATAAAAGTAAAAGAGAAAAAGAGTCTCACTTTATTCAATTAAGGCACGTCTACCTTTTAGAAATGATCAATTGTGATAAGATTAGATTTATTACTCCAAAATAAAATTAATTTTATACTCAAATTTTAAACTTGTAAATTTTACTTTCTTTCAAGAAATGCTTTATTATAAATAGTATATTAAAATAAATATTTCCCACTACATTCCAGTAAGGAACTTGGGGTAGTCTCAACCTCAACGGGTCAACGGGTGTTAGACTTTCCATGACTATTTGTTTTTAGCGTATTATTAGTCAATTAATAGCATCTAGAACAGTTGAAAAAAGATCCAATCAGTACTAGCTGCCCAGGGATCAAACCCACGGCCTCCGAAGGGGCAGACGATAGTGTTACTACTTCGGCTATGGGACGGGTTAATGTATATTGTAACGGGCTCATATCAAATGACAGTTTTTGCGACGACTTCTTCCCAACTCTATTCTATTCTATTCGATCCCCGTTGTTTCTCTTCAGGCACCCTCGACTGAGAATGCGTCGAATAAGCATCTTTCATTTTTGCAAAGCGCAATGAGCGCTGATTTAATTGTTACTCTTAAGTCTATTCTCAGCCGTAAATAAATTAACATCAACTGTCCGTCGCGAGTTTAATTTACACGAACACACACACAGNTTTCTCTTCAGGCACCCTCGACTGAGAATGCGTCGAATAAGCATCTTTCATTTTTGCAAAGCGCAATGAGCGCTGATTTAATTGTTACTCTTTAGTCTATTCTCAGCCGTAAATAAATTAACATCCAACATATATTATTTAATGATAAATTCCCAATAAAAAAGCATAAAATACCTTACTAAATAATATTTGTTGTCCTACAGACATTTATAAAACACCAGTAGATTTTTATTATCAATGTGTGACCTCACAAATATTTATAAAATATATTGAATATATAAAGAAGTCAGTTTCGGCTATACTGTAATAAACGGTGAATTAAAAAAAAACGGAACATGTTATAAAAAGCAAATCTGATCTCCCTTTCAAAAAAAGTGATTGTTTAAAAGGACAGCAACTATAAGAGCAGTGAGGGAATTTACATACTTATTAGTACGAGGTAAGATTGTTGGAATGAAATAAAAAATAACAATAATTTCTATAATTTCCTATAAAATTATATATTAACGAGAAAATATAATTTTCTTCATCACACAGTACAATAAGATAATGCAACCGCAACCTATGTGAGATTTTACATTTGAATTTAATAAAACATTTCCTTTTTTTAGATTTTTATGTTAATTTATTTCAAATTGCATAAAATTTTGTATAAAATACGGTCGATAAGCGTTATTGAACACACGGACATTCTTTGCAATACTCGCAACGCTCGTGACGTTAAAGAACCCTAGTGTTTAATAATGCCTTATATTATCGACCTTGTTGTATATATAGCTATTATGTGTAGGTTAAAAAAGTTAAATTTAGATATAAATCAAAGATAATAAGTATTTCAATTTGACACCCATTTTGTTAATTTGTTTTGAAATTTGAATATTAAGTTTTCATTTTCAATAAACTATTTAAATAAATTCAAGCATTTTCAATTTATTACCATCAAATTAAGTGTTCTTTAGCATATTTAAGCCTCACTTTAATTTCCATGCTTCCAAACCGTTTCTCTGTTGTCCAAATGAAATTGTGTACTGACCTACAAATGACCAGTTCCGAGACCGTAAATATACGAGCAAGAACCAGTGTTGGAGCTTAAGGCCAACGCTGAAGAATTCGAATTTCCATGGGCAAAAAAGAAACAACCCGCCGAGAAGAGTAATAAAAGAGTGTTTTTGGTCAAAGCGAAGAAACATGTTGTCTTTTGGATTAGGAATTTGATCGATATGCTGACAGGTAAAAGCAGTTTCAGCTGACATAAATGCCATTTTCAATACCGTACTTTCATCAGCTAGAAAAGTGCGCAGAATTCAATTTCTTTGCCATAGTTGGCGAGAGCTTCTTTCTATTAGAAATGGTAATAATCGACTTTTAATAGCCGTCTAAATATAATGATCCCAAAAATTGGCTCCAAAACGGTTCTTGGTTAATAGAATTTGGAACAATAACTAATTATAAATTGAATATAATCATAATAAATGGAGCAATATTATCTAATTGTGTTACGCTTTTAATGGCCAGAAGAGCGACCACCGTTGAAGAGGTAGCCAAACAAAAAGATAACTGTCCTCTTCTTGGCGTGTTGCTCGTTTTAATTCTTTGCAGCTCTTTTCCAGTCCAGAGATGATATAGGTTTTTGATTAAAATGTAGTTTAATTATATTAATTCGTCGGGGGGTAATCAGTTATGTGTGTTTCTTTGCTGATGGATCTGTTAGCATAATGACCGCATTCCAGGCATTTGCATTTTTAATGAACGATTTTGCAAAATACCATGAATAATCCTGCAGTTAATTTGATCAAAGAACAGGGAAAATAAAAAATACATTTCAATCGAAACAATTCATAATTTTAAAAATGTTTCAAAACGGAAGCAGCCATGCATGTACCTAATAATGCTTTTCGGCCATTTTATAAACAAAAAGATATTCCATTTTTATTTGTTTCTAAAGTATTTAAATTAAATTGATTATTTATTAAAGTAGGTATATAACAGTGATATTTTTAAGACTACAAGTAAAAATCAACTTAAATGAAAAACTATGTTCTACCATATTTTCTTGGCACATTTCACAAAATGATATTTGAAATTCTACCTTAATCTTTATTAGAAATAACGGTACAAATTGCGAATAGATTGTAAGCTGTGAAGAATGCAAAATTCCAGAAAAACAGGAGAGGAGACACAGATGAGGCTAGATTCTCAACATAATTCTTGTTCGCTGATGACCATTCTTACGGTTAATCTGTCGTTTTTCTTCTTTCTCCTCAGATCATTTCTTTAAAATACACCTTTATCTGGCGGTGGCTTCGGATAACAACGGTACCAAACACTGTTTGAAAACAAAACTTGAAACACACCATCTCATCACTGGGCTCTGTCTGTGGTGGTTGGTTTCTTGTGCAGATCTATTACAATTCCATTTAATTAGCCGGTCAATCCCGTTACTGCGAAAATATCGGGAAAGATGAATGAAAGAATGTTGTTTTGTATAAGTTATTAGCCATCATCATCCGTCCAACCAATAATACAAAATGGGGAGAAGAGGGGGATTTAATTCTTTTACCCAGCTTGTGGCGAGGTTATTTTGTTCCGTAATTAAATGGTAAACCTAATTGAAAAATTCTTGAATTTAATAGCTCTACGATTGTGAGGTCAATAAATTCTTGGCTTAAGGTAGGCCCATAATAAATGATTGAAACATCTTTCCATGATAGTTAAAGAACCGTGAAATCAAGATCATCGACTCAGATAACACTTTTTTTCCTGATCAATTGATACGGTTAACAGTAGCCCGTTCTTTTGCACATTCCTTGGCAATGACGTACGAAATTGAAATAACTCATTGTAGATCCTAACTAGACTGTCACTCAATTTTTTTCGTACCATTAATCTTACAAGATTAACTGGTTTTACCAACAAATACTGAACTTTCAATTACATATAAATTATTTATAAATTATACGTCGATATCGATAACGGAAGTGCTGTAAATTTCGTGAGGTTTTCGGCTAATCCAATTACCATTATAAGAGAAAAACCGAGTGAATTAAGCTTTGGATAGAAAATGCGAAAAACCGCGAACAAAATAAATACTTTCTCGTAGTGAAGAAACATTCACATTAGACGAAATATAATAAAAATCAAGTCTTAAAAGTTTCCCATCGTGGAGACTGCGAAATTGATGGTAGAAATTGTCTGATGAAGAATTATTGTTTTTGTTAAACACATTTCACATCGTTCGGCTTGACTGATAAAATTTGGATAATTTTACGGGTGCACCCTCGCAATTATACGAAACCATAATAATATTATTACTCAGATGAAAGTGACAATGATTAGAATGACATTGTATTGTTTAACTTTCGTTACTTTTAGCGGAGACTTCCCATGATTCATTTCAAGTATGCATGCAGTTTCTTTGAAAGATACGAGATGATTTGGATAAATGTGATGGACGGATAGACAGACAGTCAGGCAGCCACTTGAAGTAATCTGATCCAACTATATTCCAATGCGCTAGTATAATTAGGGCACTTAAAATTAGCTGAATGAAAGAGTAGAGTCGGAAATATTTTATAAAGCCGCCTTTTCCGACGCTTCTTGTCTTCAGTAGTTCGTTGAAATACATAATTCAAGATCGGTCCAGAGGGAGCGAACATTCAATTGAATTTTTTAATGTTAATGGCCAAACCATGAACAATGGGGTCTGGTGAGTGAGCTGAGCTCGGAAAGAAGGAAGAGAAGATCTAATGACCGATTTACTTACTCGTGCGTTTTGTTTTTTATTCGATTTATTATTATAGGTCACAACAGTTTTCGGTTTCTCAGCGGGATTTTGGTCTATTAATTTCCAATTTAGCCACTAACTCGACTTCCTGTCGTCTTAACCCTCATTTGTCAGTGACTATTTCCATATTTTCGATCAACAGCGACAGCTACAACGACAGAAAGATCGTTTGTGGAATGAATGGGAAAGATTAGGTGAAAAATCTGTCGAATCTTTGAAACTAATCCTTCCTTGATTCCAATCCAATGATACGCTTATCTAAGAGAGTGGAATTGTAGTTTGACTTCAACATTGGGAAAATATAATTAACAGTTTATTAAAAACGCACGAACCGAAATGAAAATGGCTTGAATGGAAAAAGAGGGAGAAAGAAAAGAAAAACTTTCACTATATAATATTAATTTTTCACATTTCATCGAAAACTGATTTCTATATCAGTTTCAATATATGATTCTCATTGGTCTAATCAATATTTTAAATCACACTATTACCCTTTTACGTATTGAATGGGCTTGGATTTACATTCATAACATACACTTTTATGTAATATTTCGCAATAATCGTAAACAAAACGCATCCAATTGAACTAATTTGTTTCATTAAACCAGGTGAAATTGTGCAAAGTAAAACGATGTGCAACTGGTAGTTAATTAGTTAATAGTCTCTTTTTGAAAATGTCTTCTCCGACTGCGACGTTTGGAAATATCTGAATAGGATGATGTGGAGGATCGCCTGCACTCCGAAAATAGGCGATAAATGCAAATAGAAATCTGTCTCCACCATTCTAATTTTATCTACAATTTTCGAATCGAATTGACAGATTCCAATTGGATTTAAAGTTAATGTGTAGGTTGGAACATAAATCTCTTGGGATAGTCTATCTCTCTTCAATTTTGTGCAGGTCTGTGGCTTTTTCTCTACTGATTAAAATGCCAAACCGCTAAATCCGGAAATCGTAATTGACCACTTGAGTGGTCTTCCGGGAAAATTACCAAATTACAAATTTACATCCAGAATTAGTTCTGACTCAGACACAAAACTGAAGATCTTTCAGCCAGATGCACATTCCTTAGCTCTCTTCACAATGCACCCTATTGTATTCTAGATATTCTCTCATTCTGTGGAAAAACTAGAACAATTCTGCGGCTCTTGGAAGAAGAATAAAATTCTCCGGAAATGGCAACCCACTCAAAAGGTCTGATGCCTTAAAAGGACGTCATCCCATTCTTCTATGAGCTTTTTTATTCATTATTACATTGGTTTTATTTTCGTTTTTTACTCTGAATAATTAAATCAGAGAATTTATGCGAGCGAAACACCAAAATTTCACTTTTTGAATGCCAAATATAGTATAATCAACACATAATAAAGCCAGCAGTTTTCTACACTTTTAACGTGGTGTCTCGTATTTTCACATTTTTTTTCTCATTTAATTTAATTTCATTATTTCACATCACAG
Source organism: Clogmia albipunctata (assembly GCA_001014945.1). Classification (NCBI taxonomy): domain Eukaryota; kingdom Metazoa; phylum Arthropoda; class Insecta; order Diptera; family Psychodidae; genus Clogmia; species Clogmia albipunctata. Next base: position 18,278 of record JXOV01012771.1, read on the forward strand.
CGAATGGACAACAAAAACACGACTACAACTTTCCTCAAAAATCCAATTTGAATGCATCTCGTTCTTGGCAATTAAATTTGATTCCGATTTGGATGACGATAAATATGGGTTTTGTGCGCTCCTTAACGCATTTTAAGAGTTTATTTTATTGTCATATAAGAGAGTTTATTAGGCTTCATTCTAATGGACCATGTAATTAAATTTCTCTTAGGACTTGTTCTTAATAGGTTGAAAAAGAAGTTTTTAAACGACTTCAAATTCCATGAAGTGGTTTTTATATTAAATTAATTAAGTTGTAAATGCTAAAATTAATTTCTGGTAATTTGAAACCTGTCCAGAAATTAATAACTTCCCCTAGAAAAGAATACCGCTAAACTGTGGGTTTGAGAATAGTACGAAATAGTAAAAACATTTGTTCAGTGACTGAGAAAACATTCTTCTTGGGAGCCCACTTTACGGACCATTGTTTTGTTAAAAGCTGGAATGTAAATCTGAGCGCTGAATAAATACTCGCGTTCGTTTAGGTCATGATTGATTTGGGCAGATTATTTCGTGGAGGCCCTCCTCCTCAGGCCTCCTCCCGCTTAACTTTATAGCTATTCTCTTCATTAGGGTAAAAGTCAAGAAACGACACATTTCCTGTCCTCTCCAATTCCAATCAACGTCAGTTTTATTGCCTTTTGAGTGCTGACAAATAGTATTTTTGGCATTTGGAGGTTCTCTCAATTTTGGAGATTCATCTGATTTGGAGCTGGGAGTAATAATGATGTCACATGTTCAGTTTCAAATTTGGTTTGATGGGAGATAACGTGGTTATTGATAATGTCAAAAGATAAATTAAACATTTATTTGATTAGTTTGAAGATGGCTGCCATGTTGAATACAGTTTTATAATTTCCTTCATCTTGAAATAATATATTTACAGTTTAAATATTATGCATATTAAATAGATAAACATGATAATTGACACTTTTGTTTGAATTCTGTAATTTTTCAGATTACATTTATATTTCTCTCTATAGTTATTCAAATTAAACAATTTTAATTTTCTATTTACTAGCGAATAAAATTTACCATTCGTATTTAAATTTCTTTTAAATTTCAAAATGGAAAAAGATTTTTTATTTACACTTGCATTCAATTGCAAATATATTAAGTAACGAGATATTGAAATGCCAGAGCGCAATTTTGCACGTGACAAATTGGAGAGAACTTTACGTAAGGATGGATTTAGAGAAATGCTTTCAAAATGCAGATCTCGATCTCTCGGTGATCATAAAAGATGGAAACCACGACTTATTTGAGTTGTTAACTCTTTCACTTTACAAACTATATAATTTGATTTGACTAGACGACGGACTGGTGAAGTGTTCGATAAATGCTGTCTATTGTAAATGTACCTGATGTGCAGAGCGTAGAAAATGGATGATGTTTATCGGTTTTTGTACATACATACAGAAAATCGACGACGACCTATCATGAGGTGGTGGTGGCCACAAGTTGTTGAACTTGGAAGAAATGGTGGCCTTTCTTTGAGTCGTCTCAAAGAAACCTGTTTTGGGAGAAATTAACAGCCATTCCATGGTGTTTATGTTACTGTTCGAAAGAGGCAAAAAACACAAACATGAGCGGCACATTGGAGCGTGCTTCAGAGAGCAGAAGAACGGTCAAATCCGTGTCCAGAGTGGGTCAGGGGAGAGAGATACATACGACCTCTATTGAAATGGCAGATTCGACGACGACGATTGCAAATTGAATAATTGCCATCAATGAAAATCTTCTTCATTCGCTCATCATCTGATTTATATGTGAGAACTTTTGGACTGGTCATTGTCCGAAAACACGACTTGGCCATGAATCTCTCGTCTTTTCTCTTTATCGTCGCCCGAGATCTATTTAAATTGGCCTTTAATTATCAAGACCTTTTCCTCATCGTAGCCCATTGTTTGGGTCTTTTCGCTCTTTCCCCCTAAAACTCTGTTTGGCAGACAGACATCGAAAACCAAATAATGGTTAATTAAGAGCATGTTTTGTGTGAACTGTCGGGACTAATGGAAACCAATCAGTAGGGACATTTACTGCCGGCTAAACTCAGGCTGAAATGCCCGTATTTATTCGAAATGAAATCCAAGTGTTTCTGAGGAACGAAAGCCAAGTCTCATGATGATGTTATGATTTTGGCCTGGTCCAGAACAAAGTGTAAATGGAAATAATCGAAATTGACGATGGGTCATCAACCCAATCACAGCCGCCGACCAAGAACTGTGAATGCATCTTCTCTACGTGTTCATCACTTCTTTTGAAAACATTCCGATTTCACCACAAAAATAAAACGATACAAAGTAGTTGCTCGTTACATTAGATAATATCTTATTCAACAAATACACATATTTAAGTGATATTTCAAGTGTGAACAGTGAATCCACTTATATTTCAATAAACACAAGAAAACGATCGCGCGCGGAGAAATGTTTTTGCGAAAATCAAAGAAGGCTAAGCGGCCAGCAGCTCGATCTTCTCGAAAAAACAAAACCATTTTGTAAATGCTTCTCTCACTTTACATCTTTTTATTGGCCAATAAACCGAAATAAACTGATTTTCGATAATTACTACGATAAAGAAACGTATCCAAAATTGGCCTTACATTTCACTTCGGGGCGAATTGATTTCACAGTATAATCCTCAACTGAGCTGCTTTTCTTCACAAATTGCCCGGAATTTTCCTCGCACGATATCAATTACACTCACAAGAAGTATTTTCTTTGTGTTTCACTCTAATTTCATCTAGAAATCACAAATTTTCACAATTCAATTTAGTTTTTAATCCTGTGTTACGGCTTTAATACGATAATCACTTTGAACTGAGCTGAAGACACCAAATTTCCACTTTTAGCCTTTGCTGCGATCAACCAACGATCGTTTCACCAACCGAACTCGCGCGCGATCAAATTCAAACTGGAAGGCCTGACTCTTTGAATGGCTGTGTTGCGAACGAAACACCTTTTTACCTCTTTGAATATATGGAAGTAGCTGAAGAAGGAGGAATGGCTTGCAGATTCATTGTTATTTTTTGTTTCTTTACTTGTGGAGTGATTCACTACATAGTTTAGTTTTTTTAACAATTGGTATTTGGCGGATTTGTGAATGAAAGTTCATGCACTCAACGAAATTGCCTTTTTTTATATATAAATCCGCACAATAATTTACTCTGATATTTTATGGAAATTGCTTGATATTTTTCTGCGGTCTTGTTAATTTGATTTAAATTTTTGCTGGATCTGCATATGTAAATGTGTAATTGGGTCTGCTGAACCGGCTCAATATTGGCAAGATTGTGATAATTCTAGGGTTGTCTGCTACTACTAATGGTCTTAGGTTATTTAAAAATTAGTAAATAGTTTTTGGTAAACAAAATTCAATGATGAAATATAAAACTTACATAAAGCTATATTACTTTTGAACAAAACTTGTGAAAAAAAACTAGGGTGATTTTAAAACACGAACATGGCGATTGTTTTAAAGAAGGTTTGGGTGCTGATTAATATTGACCTTGTTATAAACTTCTTTGATTTTCTGGACAACAAATGATTCTAATATAATACTTTTATTAGTCAGTATCAAAATTGATTAAGGTAATGTGTACAAATAAGAGCGAAATAGCCACAGTCAATGCTCAAATTTCGTTATTTGTTTTATTCAATTGAACTACATTCAAATAAAGAAGTTGGATATTACCATAAGAACACTATACTTTAATAATAAAAAAAAAAAGAATTGTGCACTAAAGTTTTCTTTAAAGCCCTAGATCACTAAAAGTGTCATCAACTTTATACTCGTATAACCATAATACATAAAAATTTGATTTATTTAGTAATAGCAAAAATGGCATAACAAGAAGCATAAAACTATTTTAAAATGCACTTATGCAATGGGAAATTATTTTATACAACAGTAAATATTTTCAAACACCCCGCATTTTACATGTACATAACTTAATTGCATGTTAAACCGCTGGGCAAATGTCAAGTAAGCAGCGCGATCGTTTTCTTTGCATTTATGGCGATCGATTTTAGTGCATTTCATGGCATGCTTGAAACGCAAATTGGGTTGGGTTTTCTCGATCATTTAGGTTGCTTGTTGGTTGGTACTTGTCGATTCTGGCGCCGAAGTACTCTTGGTCTATATTCTATTTGTTGCGGTTTGACTACCAATTATTATTGTTATAGGGAACGCGCAAAAATTCGGTCATCGATCACTGATGATCGGATCTTCTTATTGTAGGTCTCTAAGTACAATGGAGGGAATCAATTTGGATCAATTTCAGAGAGAAACTTGTGAAAAACCGCATCATGAACTCCAGTTATTAATTAGAGTGTCTTTGCAAATAGCGGAATCTGGACGATGATGGTTGTGACTCTTTGACAGAGTGTAAAACGGGTTTCAGCAGCTCGACCCAGGAATCGATTGTATACATTCTCTTTCTTGGCTCATTTTGTTATTGCCTAGGTAGTCGTCGTATTTTTCCTCATTTCACAGTTTAACTCGGGCCGATTACTACTCGTTTAAAAAATAAAACAGGTTCTTGCTTAATTAGAACGAACGCTTGTGTAGACAAGGTCAATAATTAGCGTTCTTGGAGAGGTTGCTGGGAAAGTACATCCAATGAAGAGGTATTGTTGTCGAACAGTAATTAGAGATCGGAATGCCTATAACCATTAATAAACACATTTCAACACACAGCGAAAAGGGCATCATTCCTAGGCTTTCGTTAATGCCCCTATGTCGAGATCGACCCACACAATTATTCGAATGCAACCAATGTTTTCGTCTTAATTGCAATGCAGTTCGGGAAATGTGTTAATTAACCATATTTATGGTGTGAAAAGGAATATTAAAGATAAGTGCTACTTGATTTTTAAAAACTTATGCACACAATTTTAACGAACATGTTTTGTCGCATACTTTGGAAATCTATTTCTTCATTTTGCCATATTAACTAAAAATGTTCTGAAATGCAATTGTTAAGCAATAATTCAACCCTTATAACAAAGCCGCTCAACCTTAACTAAGTTGTCCAGATATTGGCAGTTGAATGTGTGACGTCATCGACTCCGCTGTAATTCATTGTTTTGATTTTGTATGAACTCGAAATGAGGACTAGACATCTAAATATCATAATGTACCGAATTTAACACTATTTCTTTAAAATTTCAATTTTTTTACCAAAGTTTTTGTGATATTTTGCCCATTTCGGCTCAGAATAACGGACATTTGGCATATTAGAGCCCAAAAAATATGGTCTTGGGTTGTATTGATGGCATACAACTAATTTAAAAGTCTTTTGTCATAAAATTATCATTAATTTTATTGCATACAGCGGAGTCGTATGTTTCCACTACTACTACAACCACCACAGATCTGGATAACCTTATTGTTAAGTTAGCGTTGCCTTATAATAATTCTGTTCCGTTTACGATGAATTGTCAGGTATCTTCTTAAAGAATTCCGTAATATTTATATATGGGTCACAATCAAAAATCATTTCATGTCGATTAGATCCGCGACAGCTGAAACTTTTAGCCGCGAATAAAACTTGCTTTAATTTTACATTCGCGAAAAAGCTTCTACTGCAATTAAATTTAATTCTCTATATTTAAGTGTAAATACACCACGCCTATGTTGATTAGTCGAATTTGATATAACCTCATTCTTGGTCCATTTCTAAACAAATTTTTTCAACAGTTAATTTTAGCGATTGAAAAAATGTTCGCGCTAAATCTTTCTTCGTATAATTTTGAATTCAAAAAGGTCAACACTTATTTGTTGCAATGCACTGCGCAATCAACTGATTAATATTATTATTGGTTTAGTCATACATGATTCGAACGGGAATTTCAAATTTGAAGAAGTAGTCGGATTTTGTTGCAAAAACATTTGAATGAAGTGGTTTTGAGGTTATGTCTGATTTTATTATTGTTAAAAATAAGAAATTTTCTAAAAATAGAGCTAAATACGATACGAAGCCGATTAATTCTTCCAAATTTAACAATTCAGTTGAAACCGCTGATTGTCAAATTACAATGTAAGTGGAGAATAAATATTACATAATAATATTAACTCAAATTTATTTTCAGTCGAGATTTGGAACTTCAGAAATTGTTATTTCGAGAAGAAAAGTTCTACCAGGACATTCTAAAAATCCTTATTGATCGAGATATATCTGCTATTGTTTGTCTGGGACTAGGAAGGTTTAGTTGTTGTCCAATAGCTCGACATCAATTAATTTTCCTTTTAACTTTGAGGGAAGATTTAGAAATCCAATCGGTTTTTGTTCAAGATCCTGCATTTAGTGCAAACGAAACTCGGTATTTAAAGAATATTGATATCCAAGTCCTGGAAGAGAATATTGAAGGCAAATTTCAAATTAATTCAACTGATAAATACCTATTTTATCTACCCCATTGTCCAAAGCAATTGGTAAATTTGGATGATTTACTTTTTAAAATTATTATAATTTTATTAAAATCATTTTAGACAAACAACTTACTGTGGAAAAACTGGAATAAGGATTCTCTTAAACGTGTTTCATTAATTTGTAACAGCTTTGAGAATTTAATTACAACAAAATTGGACAAAATTTTGGAAATTGAAGCCAAAAATATTGTTAAAATTCAGAAATTCACAACAGAATTTCCAATTAAAACATCGGAAAAGTACTTTGAAATCTTCAACGACACTTCAGTTCATCTCTTTGCGGAAGATCTTCCCATTGAATTTTGGACTGAAAATCCTGAACCGGTTTATCCAGAGGACGATTTGGAATTGATTACCAAAAAAGTTGGTGAAGAATTAAAATTCTAAAATGGCAACTAAAACTTTGAGAAATTTACTCAATGAACTGAGACTGGCCAGTCCCAATAAAACGATCAAGGACAGTCTCGCCGCCAAATATATTTTGACGCAATTCAAAAAGTACAAGACCACAGACCAAACCCTCTGCAAGGCCAGGGAGGAAATGCATTTTCTGGGCCAAACCTACCTCTGCTATCTACAGAGCAAAAGGCACTACGATGCGATTAGGACTGAATATTCCGGCAAAGGCGAAAGATCAATCAAGGATACAGCCGATTTAGTTGGATTCAAACTTCCGCATGATCGCAAATAAAATCAATCGTTTAAAATTCTAGACTCCATTTGAAGTCTTTTGTTTATAGAATAAAAAATTAAAAACATGAAAAAAAACAATAAAATTTAATAATAAAAATTCAACTTTTAATTAATTAGTACGATAATCCTCGTGTATTAAAAATAGTATTCTCAAAATTAAATTATCCGAAAAGAAAATACATTAATTTCTGATCAACAATTTGATATTATTTAATTTATAAAGTTCTGCTAATAAAAACCCGATAAAGTTTTTTATTCACAGAATGAAGAATTTGACATTTTTAATTAAAAAATTACACTCAATTTTTATTGATTTTCAAAACCCTTCGTTAATTCTAAAATTCGCAATAATAGGAAAATAAATAATATCAGTACATACAATGGACGTCGCTTATTAGCGCCATGGTTAGTGGGGACAATCGCTTTATCGGGCCAAAATGCCTAGGAATGGATTGGCCGCATATAAATACATTAAAAATCCATCGCTTAATGGAGCCAAACCCATCGCTTTATAGGGCCGTTCTGTGGCCAAGATCATTATTACAAAGGGTGGCAAGACAAGTGCAGGTGACGACAACTCAGCCTTTTGTTTAATTTTATTCACACTTATCTTGACCATGTGCCCTACGCTTATTTAATCGACTGAAATAGTGAAAAGAGTATGAAAAACCGCAAAAAATCGTCTCCTCACATGTTTGTGTTTGCCGATTTAATGACACCGCCATAGTTTAGACGTCTCTCTATTGTAAATTTTTTGGTCATCAATATATTCATCATACAGAATCCTATTTAATTGTTAAATAGATTGCTAAATTCATTCCGTTTTCTTATATACATTTCTTTTCGTTCATTTTTACCCGGTGAGACTTAATGCTCAAATTTGTTTGGTTGAGACAAGACACAATACATGTACATGTCATTGACGATTGAATTATTTTTAA
>JXOV01012775.1:0-35773 GCA_001014945.1 Clogmia albipunctata
CATTGTTTGACGAGCAAAATTTTTTTTATTAACAATTGATTTTCGATTTATGCTCAATAAAATTGAAACTGTTTATATTCATCTAATTAAACATCAAATATCACAGATACTATATTGCAGGTAGATGCATTTGTGCTGTAGTTAAGCATTTGAATTTAAACGTTACATCAACCAAATATACAAAATTTTGTATATTTTCAAATATTCATGTAAATAAATTAAGTAAACTATTTTGATAGTTTTTTCTTAAATTTCAAAATTTTAATTTGATGCATAATGCATGAATTATATTTCTTGAAATATAAAATGTTTATTTATAATAGACTATTATAAATTGTATAGAATTTTTTTTTCTCACATTCCAAATTTTGCCGCCCCTGAAAATTTGCCGCCCTGGGCACTAGCCCCGATTGCCCCTAGTCTAAATCCAGGGCTGGCACCATATAAAAAATGTAAAAACGCGGTTTCTTCTTTTCGTCTTTCATATTGAAACAGAACGTTGAAGATGTGTCCTAAATAAAATAATGGCAGTTGAATTTCAGTTTTAACAAAATTAATTTTAAAATCTTTGATTTGTGTAATTTTGGTTTCAAATAAATTATATTTAGAAATCCGCTAATTTTTTTGAAATATCTGTCGTAATTCTAAAATTAATTGTAACAAATTGTCATTGAAATGATTAAATCTGAACTGGTTTCTGTTTCTTGATCAGTTACAGTTGGCTTACGGAATGAACATCCCCCATTTACCCATCCCCTACTTCTACCACAATAACAACAAGGCGGTCAGTGGCAGTCCCTCGCCGGATGGTTCGACCAGAGACAAGGCAAACTTTGGACATTCGGTGCATAACAATGGAGCAGGAAGTGTGATGGGGTCTGCAGAGGAGGAGGTGGAGAAGCTGGGCTTGAGGCGAAGGTCGAGTGGAAATCGAATTGAGGAGGACGAGGAGGCGTCATCGAGGATGTTGGTGGCGGAGGAGGAGAATGACGTGGAGATTGACTAGAGAGAGATTTGCTGAGGATTAAATAGCGCAATTCTATGGGTATACAATTAAATACGTATATTTGGCCATAAAATAAAATATATAGTTATTGCGAATTTAGTGTGTTTATCTCTGGGCAACTTAAAGTCCATCTCCTGGTAGTAGTGCTGAGGAGGAGGTCTGCTTCCACTCCACTCAATCCACTTTACAATTGCGCAAATCCACTTTGGCAATAAATATGATGGAAAACATTTCTAAATTCATGTTCTCTCGATGGCGCGCACAAATTTAATAGAGATTCCAATTGGGCTGTTCAGTCGTCATAAAGTATGTCCATTATGTAACTCGGACTGGCTGTGAGTGAGGAAGAGGAGGAGATGATCATCAATTTGAACGAGCCAAAGTGGATTCTTATGATATTTATTAATTTTTCTAATCTCTTAGGAAGTCTCTCGAGTCTCGATTTTATTCCTGTGTGTGCTTAGAGGCCATCTTTTGGCCAATTTGCAGCAATTGGTAGTCTTATTTTCAGCTGATTGCCGATCACTACACTGGTGAGATGTCGAAAGAGAGGTAGGTGGGAGGAATCGAGTCTGCCGCTGGGAGGCAATAAAAACGGTAAAGTATTGGAAACCTCAAAATAATTGTTAACGCTTTTCCTCGTAAAAACCCATATGGAGGAGCAACAATCTACATAAATAATTTCCTCTTGTGTAAATACGTTACTTATTTACACTTGTACGCCTCCTCTGACACTGCTCTGCTCCTGCTACTGACCGAAAATAAAACAATGGCCTGTGATCCAACTGAGATTAGGCGGATTTGTTGTCCGCGATTTTTGACGGATTTCGAGGTTTTTCTATTCATTACAGTAATAGTCATAAAGATAATGAATGAATAAGTTTGAACTTTGATCTCAATATTTAAAAAGAAACTAATCTAATTAAAATACTTTAATGAAAAAACCTTTTCAAAATTTGTGAATAGATCTAGGTTTGCATTCTTCAGTCATTTTGTTTTTGGGATTTAGTTTTCTTAGAAGGTTTTAACTTTCTTTTAAATAAAGAAATAAGAACCCAAAACGGAAAAATAAAACAAGTACTTTTCTTTATATATAAGGCGTTAAGTTAATAGAATACCTTACACTTTAAAATCAATTTAACTTCCAGTGATTTCTTTGGTAAGAGTCGGGGTAGTGCAGTTGGTTAAAGCATTGCCACATAATTCAACTCGATGGGGCCAGGTTCGAGTGTTAATTAGACCGTAATTTTTTCCATTTCATTACTCGTTTTCTCCAAAAACATTCTATGATTAATATTTGTTTAAATATATTTACAAAAAATAATACCCCCGGCCTCAATTGTCGAATAACTATTATCGTCAATAATATTTGTTCGACCCCAGACAGGTTCTCAAAGCTTGGATGGAGTGTATAGAATCGAAGTGATAAACTGGATCTTTCTTTAATACTAGTATTTTCATAATATTCAATGAATGGATACATATGAAAGTTGTGAATGGGATAGTCTTCTTTGTGGTATGTGTGTTCTGTTTCAGTGGCTAAAACCTCTCGATAAATACGATAATGAAAAACTATATTTACATAACCAATTGGTTAGAAGACTGGTTACAATTGATGTGTCTCAGAATGCGTTGAAGTAGGACAGAGATCTTCACAGGGCCCTGAGGGAACCACAGGATCCATCGCACAAAGACGATAACCAAGATCCGTTGAGACTCGTGCGGTTGAAGATTTCTTTAAAACATTACTTAATATTTGTCAATATGACAATGAACTCTCTAATAGTTATTTTAAGTCTTTTAAAATATATATTTTTATGTGGTATTCAGTTTGAATTATGAATTTCGATAGTAGATTTTGAATTAATCATTAAATATTGTAATGCATAGCTCTTATAAGTATGTATCGTGTATGGTGATTTATTCCCTATCCTAAATTCTTGAACAACTAATTGACACCTTCTTCATATGTTAATATTACTATTACATTTATTTTTTCGATTAAATATAAAATTAGACTTGTTTAATTTTTATCAATATAACTAAAATAAAACATTTTGTTTAACAGTTAAATCTTCCCTTGTCCTTGATGCGGTTTTATACAAAGAAATAATCTTTAACTCAACATACATCTTCGGCTTCCCTATAATGCGTAAGATGTTTGCTTTTTAAAGGAAAAAACAAAATCAAATTAGAACAGAAAATACTAAACATTGTTTATAAGTTTTATGGACCGTTTAGCAGGAATTCACTGTACTTCATTAAAATGTAAGCTCTGCTTCTGTTAGTTGATGGTTAGATGAAAATGAGAGCGAAATCGACCAAAATCGTCTTCAAAGTCATTAAAATATAATTCCAATGTAAATAAATCTTAAACACATAACCAGAATTGAGTTGATCATCCAATTTTCCGCTCCTCATCTCCTCATCTTCTAGCCAATCCATTACATTTTCCACATTCAGATAGAGAGACAGAGGAACCGAGGGACAGAGGAGGGAAACACTATCTGTGTTTAGGTGGCGAGGAGGTTGAGTTGACTAGAGTCGACGATTGGCTCTCCTCCTTTTCCTTAGTTTGAGTTTCATAATCAAGTTACAATAAACAAAGCCTTTTAATAGAAATTTAATAGCGTTTGTCGGTTTAACTACTTTGTAACACATGTGGATTGGTGGATCTCGCGGTGATCTCCTGCCCTCACAGTGTTGCAGTTTCCGCGCGCTCGTGTTTTGTGAAAACGTCTGCGATCATTTCGGTAATTAGATTGTTAATTTTTACGCAGTAATTCTGCAGGATAATGTTTTAGTCTAAGAAAATAGTTTTTATCATTTCACAATTGTTGTGGTCTGGCTTTCATAGCCAATTCACTTATTAAAAACGAATACTTTGGAATTAAACAACAAAAAACATAATTTCAAACTTAAATCAATTAATCTTTTTATTCTTCTCAATCTTCATCCAATCTCACATATAAATCATACAATTAATAATAATATTTATATAATATAATTATTATATTGTTAAGTAAGTTTATTTGTTAAAAAAAAGTAAGTTTGAGAAGAAAATATATGAAAGATGGAATGGAGAATATTTCTAGTATTCGTAGACCAGATAATAACTCATCAAATTGCATATTATTGAATAAAATTTCAAAGAATAATAGTTATTTTTGTTAGGAATGTGTGCAATGGTTTCCATTATGAGTAAAAGATTGTTTGTTGTGACGTAGGAGTTAAAAAAATTTACTACTTCGACCAAAACAAGTTTACAAATACTGTTTTAAATAAATCGATAAATATGTCAAATATGGAACAACTTTCTTCACTACTATTGGACCTTGAATTTCACGTAATGACAATGATAAAAAATGTGCCACTTCATATACAGAATTGTAAAATGATATGTTTATGCTTATTTCTTTAAATGGTACGGAATTTTATTTGATTTTAAAAATAAAATTTTAAGTACATAGTTATTTGTGCTACAAAAGTGTAAAGTTAACTGCTTTTTTAATGAATAAAACGAGTGTGAAACATTCGAGCCGAAGGCGAGTGTTTCATTGTTTCCAAGTTAAAAAACAGGACTTTACACCCGAGCAGGACCTAACGTTTTTTGCACTCTTCTCAAGAGCACTGAAATTTTTACAATTTCACATTAAATTTCATTATTTACAAGGAAAATTTAAAAACTGACATGTTTCACAAATGTTTTAAATGAAATCTTTACTTGTAAAGTTACCGTTAACGGTTGGAATTCCTCTTAACCACTTGGTCATAAGGCAAATGCCTATTTTATTGGGACATGGAACATTTTTTTGCTTTAATTCACGTAAAATAAATTTCTATTTAAAGCAATTAAAGGCCATTACTTTAATTTGCTTACATTACAGTTAAGCAGATTTAACTCTGATAATTACGTAATGTGCCAATCAGTATAAAAATAGAGCTGCATATCTTATAACAAATTTTAGTAACTAATTTTACATATTTAAAACCAATTATTCGGAAAGCACGATTTAGATAGGACAAACATAGTATTTTTTGTACAAGAATTACTTCAATAAAGTTTACATGGATTCAGTGTGTTTTTGGAAAAGGCTCATAATGTAATGTTTACCAATAATTTGAATATTATTAAGAAAGTGGAAGCATTTTAATAGATTCTTTCCTCTTCATAGTATAAGTTTACTAATGATAATTTTCCATCGTTATTGACAATAACTGTTCCTAACAAATTCAATAAAGAACCAATGTCTGGTGTCAAAACTAATTTATATTTATTTATATCTGAGAAGCGCCAGAATGGATCACTTTTAATTATTATTTATTTAAATAAATATTAACCATCCTTTGGAGAGTCGGTCCAAAGACGAAAAGTGTTTTCCCCTTTGCATCGTATTATAAAGCCATTAAGGTGGAAGACGGGATGGGAATATGGTCACCAGATGTCTCCTTCGTGAAATTTACAGAGAATGAGATTGTGTAAACAGTTTGGATTAGCGAAATTCCTCGGGATCAGTGTAATATTTGAGGATGAGAAAAAAGAGCGTGATCGAGGAACTGATTCCAATCCACAAATCAATCAATTTGTGGGGGGAGAAAACCACACCTCAGCTTCTGAGCCGAGAATATTAATGCCTCGTCGTCCACCAGATTGTTCTCAATTGCGTGTAATTGTGGCCATAAAACATGAGCCTCCTCTCCACTAATAAGCCCGAGCTAGAGAGAGGAGACGATGATGATTTCTTCTTTTCACAGTCAAAGTCATCAAAGTTTCAATTGTTTATTTTGATTTTGGGGTGTTTAACGAAAAACGGAAAATCTGAGTAAATATTTGACTTGACAGAGACTTCTTAGAAATACAATTTATAATAGTACGTACTAATAAGTTTCCTAAGCATCACACACACGCGGTTTAGTGTGAAAAGTCAGATTGGAAATCTTTTCAGAAAAACGAGGAAAAGTCAAAATATCAGCAATGAATCAAACCACTAATTTGTGATGAAAACACCATAGAAAAAAGGAGGAAAAATCGTACTCAATTGCAATTTGAGGCAATTTTAATCCACCCCTTAAACCCCTCAAATAATTGCCCCTTACAAAAGATCTTTAAATAGGAATTGATCCTGGCCGAAAAACGGATGACAAAATAATGACAATGCAGTGGTTAAAAATAGTTACGACAATTTGAAGACTATTATTGCACAATTTAGCATAAGAATAGCGCTTAAATTGCCATCATCCTTGGGATAAGACTAATTTTTCCTGCCCTGGTTGTTGTTGCTGGCGACGACGACTGCCGCTTGCTCAATTGAAAAGTGAAGCAGCTCGGAAATGATAATTGGCCAGGAACAATGCCCTAATTACCCCGCAACGACTACGACACACCAATCGGGTTTTTATTAACTGGTACTTTGCCAATTCCTCCTCCAAGGCAATGGGGTAAAATTGCAAGAAGGAAAACTGTTGGCAGAATTATTTTAATGGAATTTTTGAGGATTTTTGTTGTCAATGGGTTTCATTTTGAAAGAGATAAATTAATATAAAAGTGTGATTATAAATTAGTGAAAATTATTTTCAAAAGAATTTTTTCTTCCTTTTTAGGAAAAATATATACGAGTACTTTGAATAGTACTCGTATATATTTTTACAGAGGAATTCATAGTCCCAAGTAAATTTGGCCCAATGTCAAAATGAAGGATGAATTTTTTAAAATATTCTTTAATATACTCCCAAGAAAATTGTAAAAAATGTGTCCTGCTTGGTTTAAGTTCTGTTTTTTATTCAGAAACACTTGTTTCCTTAATTAGCGGACTTTATTTATAGTACAATAATAAATATAGCAGTTATTGGTTAACAATAAAATTAAGCCTTTGTAAAAAGACTTTTAAGAAAGGAATAAAAAAGCAACGACTCTTATTAATCAAAAAAATTCTTTAATAGTTATATGGAATAAACCTAAAGTTATTTTTTAATTTAAAGTAAATGTTTCCAAGGCTTATAAATGCACACATACATATATTTTTGCAATTCAATCACTAACTAAAGGGTATTCTAAAATTACCGCAACTTTTAAATTAAATAAAAATTAGAGGTTTTTATTCTTTCACTGTTAATACAATGAATGAATCTTAAAGTACTTAAATTAGGATTATGTATTTTATAACACATCGGACAAATAGCCAGGAAAATTGACTGATACTTCATAACCAGAATTGAAGCATTTTATGTTTTGAAAATTCAAGACTGGTTATTAAATTTTTTTCTCTTAACGTTATTGTTGTAAGTACAGTTTTTATACTAATTGTGTGATTAGACCCTTTTTTATTAAAAAGAATTAGGCTCATATATCTGTTACTGGCAACGTACTGCATTACTGAGTTAGTATGATTGATTTCAGGGCCAAATTTGGAAAGTAGTAATGTGAATATTAGCACCAAAACCATAGCAGTTTTACAAAAAAATGTTTTATGCCCGTGCTATTTTTCTAATAAATGATAAGAATAAAGCATCACGATCTTGTGATTAAACATTATTAGACTTTTTCTTGGAGGTTACGTAAAAGATAAAGTCTCTTTCAATATTCCTCAAACCATCCAAGATTTTGAAGATGAAATTCGTAAAATTATCGAAGATAAATGGCGTAGTGTGCCATTTGATCTTAAGAAATTTCATGAAAAGGATATGGTCTTATAAATTTATTTATTTTAAGATTCATTAATTATGTAATCAAAGAGTTAAAACTCTCTTTTTTTAAATTAATTCATAAGTTGCGTTAATTTTAGGACATCATATTTTTTGCAAATTACTAATTACTTTAAAATATAACTTGAAATATAATTTTTAACTTTTTAACTATAATCAAGTAGTGGGGGCCGAGTGTCAATTTAATTGGGAGATTCAGAACCAATAAATGAAACACCTGATTCCAAAACACTGATAAATTTGTTTTATTGCAAAAAGTTACGACGAGCAATTCGTCACGAAGTATTACTAACAATTTTTGAATCTAGAAGAGCAAAGATGTGTGGTCTAATGGAGTTCTTATAGCTGGTTACTCTGGACGCTCTGGAGGGGATGGATCCAAAGGTTCGTCTAGTTTTCCAAAATGTTCTT
Organism: Clogmia albipunctata; assembly: GCA_001014945.1. Lineage (NCBI taxonomy): Eukaryota > Metazoa > Arthropoda > Insecta > Diptera > Psychodidae > Clogmia > Clogmia albipunctata. Next base: position 8,120 of record JXOV01012775.1, read on the forward strand.
TAGAAAGGTCATCGAGATCAATATTGTAGATTACATTATTATCTTCCAAAATAGTTGCTGCTGGATTAACAGTAATTGATTTTCTCTCTCTGATAAGAGACTATTAATTTGAGGTCAGGAGTTCATTTACAATTCAGTTTAAGTATTTGATAACAATGACAGAAGTGTAATTTATTTCCTAAAATTTTAATTAGTTTCATTATCTGTTTTTATNCAAAATAGTTGCTGCTGGATTAACAGTAATTGATTTCCTCTCTCTGATAAGAGACTATTAATTTGAGGTCAGGAGTTCATTTACAATTCAGTTTAAGTATTTGATTACAATGACAGAAGTGTAATTTATTTCCTAAAATTTTAATTAGTTTCACTATCTGTTTTTATTCTAGAAAGTATTGATTTGATTCTTCAATAATTAACTATGATTCTTTAAGTGCAACAACCTATACCTATAACTCTATATATATTAAATTGTTAACCGGATTAAAAGAAAATAGCGTATTGACAACAAACATATTTAAGTACATACTACTTATATGATTTCAAATTTTAATTAAACGAATTTACCGGAATCTTCAAAAACCCTTTTCAGTTATAAAGAAGAAGTCCAGTGTTAACACAAAAGTGACTTTAAATAATATTTACAATTGGATTTACAATGCATTTGAATATATTTATATAAGATTCATTTGTAATTCTATCTGGAATTTCATTGCTTTGGCTTATGGTAGTGGAGTGAAATCTAGTTGATTCAATTACTGTTTAATAGCCATCGAGACTCTCTATATAGAGTAAAGTAATTAAGTACTGAACTCGGATTTTGATTGTGTAAACAAGCGATGAAATGCGATACTTTATTTCAATTCATTCATTGTTATTGTTAACTTTCCACAGAGTCACCCTTCAGTCATCGGTCTGGGCTGATCAATCTGCTTCTGGAGGAGAGATAGAGAGAGATGGATTGGGATTGTTTAGACTGTGTGGGGATTAAATGTGCTCAACATGGAGGACTGTGTTTATACGGAGGAAGGACCTTTAGCCGGGGAGAATTGGTCTCTGCTTCGTTGTTGGCGACATCGACACTTGTTCCCTAAGTGCTCAGCTCTCATCAATCGTTGCTTTCTTCTTCGGTTTCCTAATCCCAGTATATTAACCGATAACCTACGACAAGTGGTGGTACTCAATTAGGACCAAATCATTGCATTTCTCTGTTTCATTTCACTTCTCATTTCTCTTCTCATTGCTTCCAAACAATGGACCACTTTATTATTTATTCATAAGCATCCTGTGTCCTCGCTCCATTCTCCATTCCAACTGAACCACATGACCTTCGGAAGAAAGAAGAGAGTCGTCTAATTGCCTCTTTCACTGCATCTAATTGTTTCTGGTCTGTGTCAGGCTTTAAGTGAGTCGAAGAGTGGCCCAGAAAATGAATTATTCTCATCCAAGTGCTTGACCTTATCTCTATTTGTAATAATTTGTTTTCAATTGCCTGAGACTAGCACTAAGGCTCGTAGATCCACCACTAAGTAGCTGTTGCACTGAAAATCCAATAGCATTCAAGTTAATCACTTTCAAATGTAGTTTTGTTGCTCATTTACCTAGGACTATTTATAATTGTTGGTTGAGTAATTGGTTACAATCTAAGTTGTATAGAAATTACTGAAATAGATTCCTATAATAGAAAATAATATTAAACGAATTTTAATTTAATTTAAGAATTTTTTATGTAATCAAGAATGAAGTTATGAAATATAATGATTAGTGTTTTATTACATTTCATGAATATATTACGTTTTGATGATAATTTGATTTTATTTACTAAACTATAATTATTTCAACATGTATTGTAAAGTAAGATGTATTTAATGACGAAACGAGTGTGAAATAAAAGCAGCAGTACGTATTTTTAATCATTTACGAATCTTTAAATATATATTTAAATAATCTTTAATAAAAAGCGGTACATCACAAAACTCAAATCAATGCAAATAGAAAACTGTTTAATTTAATTTTTCGGTTTTTTTTATAAAAACATTTTTGGAATTAATTACAGTCGACTCTCGATAATTCAAACCTCCAAGGGATCCTTAAAATACGCCGATAAGTTAGAATTGCCGAGTTTTGGAAAACAGCAAAGTTTTTTTTCGTTTGAATTACCGAGAGCACAAAATTGTATGGATTTTAGTTTGAAATATCAAGAGATTTTGTAGGGACCTCGGGGGAAGTTCGAATAATCGAAGGTTTGAATTATTCAGAGTGAATTGTATTTACAAAAAATATTTACGAAGCAAATATGACAAAATTACAAAACAAAATGTTATGAATTTTTATACAATTATTTTTAAAAAGAAAGTAGAAAGTACTCCATAATTCAATCCCGTTTAATTATGTACTATTCAATATAGATAATCAGATAATCACAAATCGTATAAATACACAAAATTAGTACTTTGTAGCAAAACTCAGCTACTAAAAATTAATTCTTTTTATACTATGTATGCTAAATTAGTACTGAGTACTGAGACACACTGTATTATGAAGTACTATTGAAGTTTTCTTATAGTTGGGCGATTAAGTCGCTAACAAGCTCCACGTTGAATAATAATAATGGAATTTTTATTATTAATGCACACCTTGAATTCACCTGTAATAACGTTGTGGAAGCGCCTGGTTCAGAATTAAACTGATATTTATTTGCCCTAAAATTTTACGAATGATATTTTTTTATTTCCTAATTTTTGTAATAGAATTTGTTTTATTTCATCGATCTTTCAAAAGAAAATCATCTTAAATTCCACACTTTTCCTCGACATAAGAAAATATGGACTTGAAATTGTCGATTGAATTCTTCTTTGGGAAAGTGTAATTGGATGGGTCATTAAATGATAATTTCCTGGCTGGCTGAGAAGAAGAAGATGAAGAAGACGTTGAAGCTGAATCGTTCTGGATAGAGTGAAGGAGGACTGTGGGGAGGAAGAGAAGGAAGGTGAGCTGGTTGAATTGGCGAAAATTATACAACGGAGACTGGAGGACGACGTGGAGCGGTAAGTTGTTCCAAGTGCAGGGGGTGGCTTCGGTTAACGAGGGGTTGAACGGCAATTTAACTTTTTTCGCAATCCCGAGGCAGCCTTTGAAGGACGAGNGGGCTTCGGTTAACGAGGGGTTGAACGGCAGTTTAACAGTGGTCGCAATCCCGAGGCAGCCTTTGAAGGACGAGGAACGACGACGACGAAGACGATGATGATGATGATTGTGAAGGAGGTGTGTTCTTAATCAAAGAAATCGTCTCCTAATTTATTTCCGATTTTTCGTTCTTACAAATTAAGAAAATCGGTTTTTGTCATCCTTCCCTCTAGCTGTCTGTGTTATAGCCAAAAAGAGGAGGGTGGGCTGGAGGAGAAGGATAATGAAAGTGGTACTACAGGAAAATGGAAAATGAATGTGGGAATTTGCTTTTTAGATGCGTTTCCTTTGCTTTTATGTAACACGAGTAAAGGAAAAAAGAAAAGAAGAAAGGATCTACGTGACCTCATTTTTGAGAATTCCCTTTTTGAATGCCGAATCAGCGCGCACGGATTTAATATAATGAAATAAGGAAAGAGGAGTCCATTTTGCCAACATCACTAATTATCCAATTACCGTAAATTGTAGTAGTCGTCGACTTTTTCAATTCATCATATATGCCTCCTTCGATCGGCCGATTCATATAAACACACCACCACCGTTACACACAATTACGCACATTATTTATAGCACTAAAAAGTGTAATGTATGTAAACAAGAGCTGTAAATTGGAGATTCGAGTTGAAAGATTTTCCAATAAAGAAATAATAAAACACCGAGCGCGACAGATGATGATGATGATGTCTGTGCCGAGATGAGTGAGGATCATCACATAATTCTCTGTACTTAGTTGGCGTTGGAGTAAAGTAAGTCGGTTACTTTGTTTATTTACTCTAAACGAATTTCTGTTTAAAAGTTAATACACTACATTTCGTTATTATATATTTTCCAGCCCAGTAAGTGTAATTCACCTCACTACTCTCCACGTTTAATTTCGTTATATTATTTCTGTGTACAGCAGAGGAGAGGAAATGGATGTTTTAATGGCACGGCTTGATTTGATGACGAGGTTTGCCTTTTGAATATGGAGCATCAAACAAAAGGGGTGCAGCACCAAACTATGCTATTACGAGCGATATATGGTAATTTGGAGGATTGTAGCTTTTCGGAATATTTCACGTTTTTATTTCAAGTACTGTAAAATTGTTATAAAAACATTTCCCATATTTTAGAATTATAAAAAATATTAATATAATAAACTAATAAAATAGACAATAAATATTCTTTTGTATCCAGTTAATTTTAATGTACACAATAACTTTTTAAAATTATCTTATGAAATTATTGGAAATGATAGGAATTGGAAATACACGTATTTAGGCTATGTATTTATATTAAATTTATACAATTCTATACAAATTCCTTGATAAAGTCCTTCATAACTGCACACTGTTTTGTATAATTCAATATTCAATACCCTCAGCCAGTCACCAATTGAGTACATTCACAAAATTAGTCAATTACTAAAAATTAAGTAGGCTTTGATATATTAATCAATTTGAAATTTTCTCCATAAAAGACAAAATGAAAGTTTTCTTAAATGTTTATTATAGTTTCTAAAAGTGGTTTATTAGTGCTATGTGTTACGAAAATATTAGTTGAAACACTGTATTTACATAAAATATAGAAATTGGAAATCGATTTTCTAAATTTATTGAATTCCAAATGTATAAGCGAATTGTTTAAAATTTTGTAAAAAATTAGTTGGGAAAACACACATTAAAAACACTCGTATTGTTTAGAAAACTCATTTCATTCGCTTTTTACAACTTTGTTCGTTTTTTATTATGTTCTATTTTTCCCACTCGTTATATAAATTACTATTTTATCTAGAAATAGCTATAATAACATATTGATGTCAATGATACTTAAATAAATGAATTTATATAAAATATTTTTGATAATTTCAATTAATTTATTTTATTGTCGATCAATATTTGTAATAAAATGTAATAAAAATGTTAAAAAGTTGTTATTGGGTATTTAGTTCATTATGAATTATATTTTTCAAAATTAACTTTTAATTTCAAATAATACGTGTAAAACAGATAAATACAACCCTGTTGCAAGTATTAGAATATTTCATTCAATTGAACAACCACTATCTCATGTATTTTCCATAATTTGGAAAAATCTTGATGTAATCAAATTCGGGGGTTCATTGAGAGTATAATATATGAAAATAATTTAAATAGATTCATCAGAATTTTATTTAGAGTGCAATGATAAATTTTATCGTATTTGTAAAACAGAGTCAATTAATGGAAATTGTTGTTATTGTCTTCCTTTTCAAACTTATGGTTATAACAATATATAAATTTTATTTTACAATATTCGAAAAACTAATTTAATTAACAGTAGAGGTTATTTTAAATAAGTTTTGAATTAAATTTAAGTTTTTATAAAATATTAAAGTTTTCGGTTTTTTCAATGTAACGGATTTTTCATTTTTGAATTGTAGATCTTTTTTCCTTGTCACACGATTTTCTGTTTCTTTTTATGTGGGACAATTGTTTGAATTTCAAATTCGTGCTCGGTAAACGGTTTAAAAAATATTTGTGAATTTTAATTGAAAACCCACAATGAATAAATTTTCCAATGTTAGTTAAAGTATTCTTTTATATAAAAATATTATGAATTCAAATCCCTTCCTTCAAAATTATGTTTTAAAAAAATATTGAATTAAGAATAAAATAAATTTTATCTTTATGAATTAGCAATAAATTTTTAAAATTACCTTGCTTTCATTTTTTTTCTATGAATAATATTTTTGTATATTTTGGTCAAGTTGCATATGAATTTGATTTCATTTGATTGCTTAGATTATAAAAAATATAAATCATCAGAATCAAATGAAAATCAATTTTCCAAACTATTCCATACAATTTAGAAAATTTATTGAAATAATTATTTTGGTTTAGATTTTAACTTTTAGAAAATAAACGCGATAAAAATATTAAAATTAATTTTTGTACATAAATCGCAAAAAAACAAGCTTGTGTTTCCAAAGAAATAAGATTGAAACATTTACTGCAGACGACGTTTTCAATATGAAATTACAAGATTTCACACCCATTTTGTTTATTTGTAATGGGAAAATTGATTTTATTGTTGAACTAGATCAACAAAGTTTTAATTTTTAATATAAAACGATATTAAAGTGATTATTACTCAAGCATGACGGATGTTTATTGGAAACGCGTTGGGTGATCTGGAAAAGTGATCGCTCGGGTTCTTTAAATGAACTCCAATTCGTTATTTATTGTTTTTAGCCGATAAATTTCGATGGGATTTATGAGATGATCACAAATCATAAAAAGTACATTTTCAAATTGCAATAAAATTGGGGATCGATCCCGATCGTGTATAATTAATATTCACACCGAAATAGACGGCATTTTCCCAGTGATTTGTGTTTATTTAGTGATGAACCATAAATAATGGGGAAATATGATTTAAAATGCGAGTGATTTTATGAACGAGGGAGGCGAGCATCTTTGACTTTTGTTATCTGTTTCTGTTTTGTTTTTGGGTGGAAAATCAATGTGTACTGTGATCGATCGGGTGTGGGGAAAAGAAAGAAACATAAAAATACAAGGAAGGGAATGAATCTCTTCTGGGAATAATGGGGCTCTGACGGAATCAAATGGCCATAAAATCGGTAATTGAATCGAAAAGTGTGCGAAATTACAAAAGAAATCCGAGAACGAGAGTCCATTATTTGCTCTGTCCGTGAAAGTAACGAGTTTTTCCGCACCCCAGCCTCGTGAGCCAAGTCCTCGCGAGGCGGCAAATCTATTAAATGGCTCTGATGATGCTCGATGATTCAAAGGAAAGCGAACAATTAGCAGGGAATTAGGCCGCGACCAATCGGACTAAACTAGGAACTCGAGATTGTTCCCAGAATCACCGTTTTAACTCGGCTGCTCAAATGAGGATGTCGTTAAGAACAGAGCAGAGTAGAGCTGAGATTGCCAAGAAAATATTAATTATGATCTATTTCGGAACATAAAGACAATGGTGTTGAACTGTATGAGTGTAATAACGAAGGGAAGCTAATTTATTTTATTTCGAATGTGATAATAACAATAGGATAATTTTCTGTTACAAAGTTTTTGAGATTGATTTCTTATTTTGGACGTTATGTTCCACTTAATAGATTTTTTTATGCCAAATTATATTAAAATAATTATCTCTATTTATATTCTATATCAAAGATACATATTATGTCAATTTATTTGATTAATTTTACATTTTCATAAATTCAATCCTTCTCGTCTTCCGCTCATTCTGATATAAATAAATGAACTTATTTTTTACTTCTTAATGTGGAATTTAAAATTGAAATGTGTAATTATTTATGTAAGAAATGTGTGAACTAAAATTTTTTTTTATTATTATGAGTAAAAGTTGGTTTGCATGACGTAGTAGTGCAAAAAAATCCAAATAATAAAAAAAAACATTTCACACATGACTAACATATAGTTTGCAATTCAACCACAAAATATTTTGCAAATTGCAAATGACAAGTTTATTTTATAATATAAATTCAAAGCCACCTTGTCTGACATTTTCTTTATGGTTTTGACAATCAGACAATTGAAAGCAAAATGTAATAAGCCGGAATAATATTTATTCTGCAAAAAAATCTTTGTTTTAAAACATCTCATAAATAATTTGAAAAAAATCAGTATATTAATATATTAAGATAACTTTTTGTTCCAAAAGAAGATGGATTTACTAACGATACTTCAAAATTTGGCTCAAATGTGTAAATATACCTTTTAGTAAACTAATACAAATATTAACATTCTTATTTAATCCATTTTAACTCATTTCAGTTCCAGTATTTTTGATTATGCGATAAAAGTTGCTTAAAATTGAATTGATGGAAGTTATTAAAAGCTAAGAAATAGTGTATTGTTTGATGTGATAAATAAATCGATAAATATGTGAAATGTGATTAGTCTTTTGATTTTCAACACATTGAAAAAGGGCTTTTGATTCTTTTTGTAAATTTGAATTTCATGTAATGAGATTGATTAAAAACGAGGCACTGCACATAAGAATTGCAAAAACTTATTTTCAATAATTCTGTTGTAAATTATGAAAATTTTGTATTTTTAAATTCTTGACAGTTTTATAGAAAATTTAAAACTAATTTTCTAAAACAAATATTATAATTTTAAAAGCTTTAAAAATATTGCAAAATGAACTATATTATTTTAAAAACTTTAGTTAAAACATTATGAAGCCAATTCCGCTTGTTTTGATTAATAATATTTATAATTCCAAATTAAAATGATAGGTATTACAAATCCATTAAAAATTCAATTTCGGCAAAAAGTCATGCAAATATTTAAATCAAATTTAAGAAGAAATATTAGACTACGGTGGGACGCACTTGAAGAACGTTTTGAAATTCCTAAAAAGCGTACAATATACATAATACAGCATAAAATAATAAAAATGTAACATAAACCCAACCGTTACAAGGTCCGAGAGACATTTTATTTGAATGAAAAAATAATTATAAACTGGAAATTAAATTATATTTTAACCTGAAATAGATACTACCTTTCACATACTGGCCTTTTTTAATAATTTTTGTTGGAAAAAATTTACTTTCAGATTAGATAACTGCCATTCATTGATTGAGAACACCTTAAGAAGTATGATCCCTTGGTGTGAATCTATTATTTAAAAATAAAACATTATACCAATTACCTCTAAGCATTGAAGGAAAGCTCAAAACATTTGTTCAAAATTAGTAAAAGATGATTGACGTAAATAAAATTTGCAACATTGTAAACAAATTATGCATTATTATCAATTCTTGTGAAGCGTAAATTTGCTAATTATCCAAAGCACCTTATCAATTTTAAAATGCTCAAATACTCTCATTATAATTATGTTAAATAAATGTCCAAATGAATCTTTGTAAGAGATGAAATATTTATTATTAATTAAAAAATTAATCAAAATGAACTAATTTAAATATCAATCGAGAAAAGGAGAGATGATTCAAAACATCTTCCTCAGTTAATGAATTCATTGAATGATATTCAAATTATCTTTTAAATTGATTAGGAGCGAGCCCTAGTTTGTAACAGGAGACGGGAAAAATTCCTAAAAGGGTCATCAAAAGAAGATTATTTGGGATCCTCCTGATAAATGAGCAATAATCACTCCAGGGTTCTATCGGAGCAGTCGCAGCAAGATCTTATCTTGTTTCGTTGGTGTTGGAGATCGTTAAATTGAATTTTAATTGCTCTATTGGGGTGACAATAAACCTGTCAACGGTGGACCTTGTTTAAATTTTATCTTTCCGACTGCTGCTGCTGCACCAGAGTGCCAACGTGAGTGTCTCATCGCGCTGGACACAAAGAGACAAACTAATCGCCCTGAAAACTCTGAAATATGAATTAATGGGGGAATAAATTCAAGAAAAATACTGCTTCTTAATTAATTTTTGAAATATATATTTTATTTTAATTTTCAGCTTTCTTCCTCCTTTGCCGCTCTCTCTCTTTCTCCCTCTCTCTCTTCGACACATGTTTTTGTTTTCATTTATTTTTTTTTCTTCTTTCTCTTTCTCTCTCTTAACACTATATGAACATACATTTGTGTAAGTACAGTCTATTTAATGTTAATTAAATTTAAATTATCTCTGTCTGATTTCACTATATCAGTTTAATTTGTTTATAAATAATATATGTACCATTTACAAAGTGTACGAAATAAATTATTGCAAAGAATTCCACAGACACACACACACACACTTACGAGACGGGTATTGTTTGGTTTAATGCCATAATTAAGATCTCGCCAATTTTTTCTTGCTCTTTTTTTCGGCAGTTTGTAATTAAATATAAACGGTTCTTAAATTAATCCAACAAATCACGGAGCTATGGTTTTTATTATTGCTGGTGATGAGTATGAGGAATGCAGTTTTATGTTCATTGCTTTGTTTCATCGATGTGATACCTCTTAGGGATCATTTGTGTTAGACAGAAAGTTCAAAAAAATTATCAGTTAAAAAAGAATGCCTTTAATGGAAGGAATTTTAAGTAAAATTATGAAAATTTTAGAAAATAATTAGTTTTTTATTTCATTTTATTGTCAAACAAGAAATATTCATTGTAACTTTATAAAAATTGTAGGAGTATTTCCATTTTTAGATTGCAGATAAGGTTATGTTAAAAAATCCCTTGGTAAAATGACCCTATGCTGATAAATCATTTCACGTGTTGAATGAAGTTGTCATAACAAATGTAATAATGACGTTTTTGATGATAATACATTAAGCGCAAAGTTGTCAAATGACGTCATGGTTTTGCAGCATAGGAAATATTCAACGTTTTGTTATTTAACCAAGAAAAAATTCATCAATCCTATTAGAACATGTTAAAGAAAAAAATACAATAATTGCGAATTTAACGAGTGGTTTTGAGTTAATTTACTATAATTTGATTAAATTTAGAAGTTTAATTTTTTAAACTGAATTCGGATTTTATAACTGTTTTATGGAATTAGTAATATAATTATTATAATTTAATATTAAAAATCATAAAATAATTAATAGTTGAAAAAAAATTGCATTATAGTTTTCAAAATCAAATCCCCTAAAACGTTTCACATGACAAAACAGTTTACGAGAGAGCCTGAGTGCTCCTGATCACTGGTTTGATTTAAGTGTCTCTACAATTGACCACGACAATTAATTAATACCATTTGAGAGCTCCATTTTTAGCTTTCGACAGACGGCAAAAAAGAGACAATTCCGAAATCAAATAGGACAATTAATTACGAAAATAGCACAGTTGGCAAAATAGTACGTAATTGTAATTAGATTGAGTGTTTGTGTGCGTGTGTTTTAATAGGTAATTAATATGCCGAGCTGTGTTTTATCTTCTCTATTCGATTCAATTTCAAAATTGTGGTAAATTGTGGATTACCTGGAGTAGTTGAACAGTTTTTTTTCTCATTACCCGTCCATTTGGACGAAAATTCGGAATTTGAATATTAATTGCTATTTATTTTCTGATGAGATCTCATAGTGTTTTCTTCTTCTTCTCCTCCCCTATATTCCACTATTTGTCTATTACTATTTTTACACATACATTTATATATTTTAAATATATATTTATGTACGATTTTAGTTATTTACACATTGGTTTAATTACAATAATATTTATGTATTATTTATAGAATAGCTTTGAAGATTAATAACCTTGCTCTAACTTCTTCACTGGCGATATGTACAATTAAAAAATATAATAAACAAAAAATAGTACTTATTGGATAGTAAAAACTATTACACAGACATTTATTTTCTCCTATTTCTGGCCGTTGTTGAGCACGGATTGGGGTGACTGGGAATCGTCGTGCGTCTGCTTCTTTTTGAGGATGCCCAAGTCGTTGACATTCTCCAGGAAGCTTTTCTGGGACAACGCCTTCACCGTTTCCACGTCCTTCTTCAGCTCCTCCATGTCCCTTTTCAGTTTCGCTCTCCTGTTCTGGAACCACGTAATAACCTGTTGAAGAAAAAGCAAATTATTGATTAAATTTTATAATATAAAAAAGTCGATTACTTTGACTATTATATGAATTTAACGTTTAGATCTATACTGCCCTTGTGTGCGGATGAGAATGGCATGTTATAATATCACTTTTATTCAATTCAAACTTAACAAACCCACAAATAACCAATTATATGAATTAATAAACACATTAGAGCTAGTCTTTTTAATGGAAACTATCAAGTATTTCAATTAAAAATGACCATATAAATTTATTTATAATCAATTAGCAGATCAAATATTTTATTCAAATGAGAGTGACATTATACAAAAGTAAATGCGTCTGGTCACCAGCTATTTTTATTTGTCCAACTTTGAATGTCACACGAACATGACATTAAATATGCCAATTTATTTGCAATAATATTCAATTAGTTATTGTTAATAATATACGAGTGGACGTTTTTAATAAAGACAACTGAACAATAACCTAATATTTACGGTATGAAATTTGTTTAATTCAATAATGCAAATAAATTAAATCTATCGTGATTTAGCGAAATAAAACTTCCAATAAATATTTTAAATTCTTGGAAAATGTTAATTAATTTAAGATTTTATTGTGTGGGCGGTGTTTGGCTATTAATTTTAATAAAATTGATTGGTTTAATGAATGGTGTTAAATGGAATATTTAATTTTGCAACGTATGATATATTTACGTCATCTTTTATAAATGATAAGTTTAAACTTACTTTACAATAATAAAAGGTTTTAATTGCTTATCCATATAAGGATTTTAATAAAATTATAATATTGAAAAAAAAAACAAAATTCGAAACTATACATCTATATTTTTAAAAGGATTTAAATTGTACTATTTCTTATAACACTCAAATTTGTTGTTCAATTAATGAGTTTAAAAATAATCTGATTAGGTTTTGTTTGATTTTTAAGTGAAATAACATAATTTGGTCGAATATAAAGTATAGATTTTATTTCTTTTTAAAACCGGAAATTAATCAAATTAAAATCACTTTCGTATCGAAAGGTTAGATTTTCGACATCGATTTGATATTAATAATGCGCCACTTTATTGCACTAAAGAATATTTTTAAGTTTTATTTCACTAGTGAAAAAACGAAAATCATCTATGAATAAATTTTGAGGGAATTTTTAAAAGGAAATTACGTAAAAATTTTTTCCATAAATTTATAGGACCAAAATAAAATCAAATTGCCCAATTGTATTGAAATTTGATATTAAAAATATTAAAAAAAGTCGTCTTAATTTTCAAATGGAAATTTTATCTTTAAAATACGATAAAAACAGGATGCCAAAGATGTGTCCCTAATAAAATAATGGCAGATATAAGATTTTCTAGTGAACCTTCTTTAAATTTGAGATTTAAGAAAATTTTAATATAAACTATTGATTTGTATTATAGTATTTATGCCGTGTAAAAATATAAATATATAGTAATTCCAGCCAAATTTAACAGTTTTTCATGGCGAGGGCTTATTATGTTCTCAAAAAAAATGTGTTATCAGATGTTTTTGTAAACCTTTATTTAAGTAAGGTATTACCTTATTTAAATTCTCCTAAAATATGTGTTGAAAAACATGGATTTATATAGGTTCAGGTAAAAATACTAGAAATCTTGTAATTTCAGCAATTTAAATAAAAAAGATGGTTTGATTTGTCACCGGACCCTAACAATTTTTATCCTTTTTGAGTAATATTGCACTTATTCTTATTATTATATTATTCTCAGTTTTTTAATTTTCAATTCAAAATATTTCGTTTTATGTAAATTGAACAAAAATTGAAGCGTACCTGAGCATTTGATAGTCCTAGGGCTGCGGCGATTTCGTCTCGATCCGCTGGCGAGAGATATTTTTGGTATAGGAATCGTTTCTCCAGTTCGAAGATCTGGTGGTTGGTGAACGCGGTGCGGGATTTTCGCTTCTTCTTTGGCTGGGGTCGGGAGGCGAACAGGTTCAGGTGCGACTGATCTGTGGGCACAAAAAGAGACGATAATTATTATCACATACCGCATCATACACCGGGGTATTATATTAAAAGGCAAACAGTAATCTGGTGGTCAAAAGGAGGGGAGTTTGTCCGCCAAAGACGACGACGACTTCTTGGATGTGAAGGAGCCGAAATGTTAATGACTGCCAATAAAAATCAATTTGAGTCCGAGTGTGAAAGCCAGAAATGAGAAGACTAAAGACGACGACGGGGGAATCAAAGAAGAGGACAAGGGAGAGGAGAATCAGAGGACCTGACCAGGAATAATGTAAAACTCCTCATATTAATATGTATATAAAACGGGGGGAATAAAATAATTTCGAATCCCATTCAGAGCCACTTATTGCTCTCTTCGGCTTCTGCTGCTGGTCTGCTCCTCTCCCTGGACTGATCGTTGCCGCCGCCGCCAAGAAGTGATACGGAAAGGAGCACAGGCTTTGAAATCAAAGCGGTCTCTGGATTATAATCGAATAATTTGGATATTTTACCTCCGGTTTCGCTCCTCTCTCTCTTTTTCTCTATCTCTCCTCCTCCGATGTGTAATAATTTAATAATAAATTAATCCATGAATACATTAAAATTAATATTTTTTATAAACGACCTTTAAATAGGCGACCATACAATAAAAGAGTTTATTTATGGCCCATTTCGGAGGCTGCGCTTTGTTCTTTTCGGGAATTATTAATTTTTTAATTTCTTCGTCGCGGCTCAAACACAATGCCATAAAACTGAGTCGAGCCGAAAACCTGAACCAGAGAGACGCTCCTCATTAATAGGAGATTGATGAATCGAGAACCAGCTTCCGAATGCTGGACACAGAAAAGAATCGATCGGCCAAATTGGACCATAATCGTATAAATACAGTAGAAATCACTTATCACGTTCACCAAAAATTATTAATCCTTTTACAATACGGTAGCTTAATGCAATTTGCGACCACGGTTATATAATATAATCTTTAATGGTTTTTAAAGTAGTTTTCATAAAATATTGTTAATTGGCTGAATAAGGCAATAACAATATTTAGAAATACCTAATTTCAATAACAATCCTAGAAAATGGCATAGGTTGTAATTCTTTTGTTCGTTTCTAAAATCATTTAATTTTTTTTAATTCAAATTATTTATTATTAAAATTATATGAAATTACCTATTGTTATTAGATTTATATCACTATATTTATACATTTTATTTTTTTCTATTGCCAATAACCTGTATATATAAAAATGAATTTGTCCACGAATTCTTATCTAGAACTCGAGAACGGTTTGAGCGATTTTATTCATTTTTGTTTAGAATTATTTGTTAAAGGCACAGGGATGTTCTCTGGGTGTTCAAAAATGATTGAACAATATTTTAAGCGACACTTTTCAATAAATAAAACTAAATGCCTACATTTTGTTTTTGTAAATTAAATTGTCAACTTCAATTAACAAAGAGATCTAAGTCTAACGGTTAAATTTTTAAAGTGTTTGTCAAAACATTGATTCAATTTTAATTTTTGTTTGTGATTTAACTCAATATATGTTTCAATTGAAACATTTACTTCTTAATTTATTTACGCAACAGTAAACAGGACAAAAATATTGTTTATCAGAAGCTCTGGATTAATTACATTGAATTTCGTATTAAATAAACTGATTTTAAATTATATAATGTGTTCTTTACAATAATAACAAAATCCTGCCGACTATTTCATTTATTATTTTTGGCAAATCTTTCTATTTTGTATTTTCAGGCGATATGATGAAAGCCGGGTCAGCTAGTAAGAAATGAAAATCTAAACAACAATTATTTTTGTTTTTTTTATATATATAATTTTTAATTTAACGTAATAGTTTTTATTTTACTACTATAAAAGCACAATTTAAAAAACTAAATTATTTTATAATTCTTCTCCAAAGACACAACAACCGATTTCCAGTTTAGATTTAAATAGTTGTTTAACAAGCGATTTATTTTGTAGATGTTTTGCGATGATGTGATTAGCATCACGCTCAATTAGGGAATTTAAATTAAAAACATATTCTAATTTAAGTAATAACTCGTTAGTACTTTTAAATTATGCATTTAAGTGGTAGATTCTTTGAGAAGACACCATTTCATTACTTGAAATGAACAGTTCTCTGGTGGCAAATGTTTTAACCGCACCGACGGCATTTGTTTTTATTGGTGGCCGATCATTGAAATTGTCATCGCGGTAAAGGTGTGTTTGAAATTGTGATATGCACAATTAGCTGTCCATGGAGGAGCTCCGAAGCATGTGCCTTTCACCGCAAAGAGAGCCAGCCATCCACTCCACCACTCCCCGTCCGTTCCACCGTCTACGTTCCCTTGAGGAGGCTAATCTATGGCTTGTCGCGGGGTAATCAATTAAGGTTGGCCGTCGTCGTCATCGTCGTCAAAGAGCGTATTCCGTGTGCCTCGGTCGAGAAATCCAAGTAATTAGCAATTCTTTATTATTATATGGTCATTCGTTTGCATTGGTGTTGGTTAGAGGAAAGGAATGATTCTAATTGAGGTACGTGACGATTGTAAAAAAGGCCAATTCACAAAGGCTTAAAAGACTGCAATTGTAATGCATTCGGTCTAATTGTAATTTGATGGGGGCAAGAGCAAAAGAGTAAGAGAGAGAAAGAAAATGGGGGGATGAAAATATCATGAATGAACAGAGAGAACTCTGGGAGAAGAACAAGAATTCGGAAACGCCGGCATTCTTTGATAATTCCTCTTTTATCATATAGGTATCCATCGCTCTCTCTCTCTCCCTTCCTCTCATCGTTGTTTTCTTTCACGGGGCAGACAAAATAATTAATAAAAAATTAACATTCTTTTCGAATTACATTTTTGTTCTTCTCCGTTTGAGGACACGCCCCTGCTTTGTTGTTCCCCGCGCGACCATTTCACCGTTCATTGGGAATTAATTCGATAATTCAATAAGGCCGAGCTATTATTGCCCAGTTGGTTGCTCCGTATTTTGTTGAGAAGGGTGCGCGTTTATTTGTAGAATAAATATTTGGCCAATTAATGCTCTATTAATCGAATCGATAGCTGCTCGTCTGAAAAATCGACAAACTAAGCAGGCCCCGATTGCATCCGTATAAAATAAATGACATTAATTCACCCCGTCTCTTTCTCTCCCTGCTTATTTTTTGTTGTATTTTTTCATTCTGTGGCTCATTTTTGTGGCCAAAAAAGAATTCGTTTCAACCTCTGGGAATGAAAATCGATGAAATTACCTTTTATACACCTGGAATTAGCTTGCAGTTAATGAAAATAAATGGAATGAAAAATTAATTTTGTGTATTACGCACTCTTTCTGCTGAGCTCTGCTGTGTGTTGTGAGTTTTGTGATGCCGCACCACCGCAGCCCATAGTTTTATTAGCATCATAAATTAGAAATTACTTTTTCATTACTTTAAATGAAATTGTGTGGTTTATGATTGCACTATGACGGTTTTTCAAGAAAACGGGAAATTGGATTTCTTCAAACCGAGCGCGAGCTCTTGTAAACTCAAACCCAGCACTCATTGAATTTATATGCTGGTGTGTGGGTTTGTGATCAGACACTTGTTCTTTTCGCATTTTTACCAGTAAATGTTTTGCATTATGTTGTGTTGTTGTGCGAAAAGTTTATTGTGGAAATGTTCAGAGCTAATCAGGTTGCAATTTTATCAACCGCAATAAGCGAAACTCCCAATCTCTACTGTAAACTAGATCGCAACTATTTTCCATCGGATCTTGTCTCTTTAATGAAACCAGAGATGCACAAGCGTTTATACAATTGCATAGTCTGATTTATGACAAGATTAATGAAGATATCGATAGAATTGTGTTACATGTTAAGATCAATTTATATTAATCCTTTTAAGTTGAATAACTTGATTTTTTAATTCAGAATCCGTTTAATATTACTCCGATTATAAGGACAAACCGCTTTTTATAACGAAATACAAAGAAGTTTGGCTTACATATAAAAATCATAATAGAATAGAGAGATTAGTATGGCCGGATTTTAGGAAATTGTTGCCCGGTTATAATGATTGATATGACGATAGTTATTTGTGAAAAATTAAAAATAAAACATATATGCTATGAATGTAAATATTATAAAATAGTCATTTAAACAACTTGTAGGAAAATGGACCATAATTAAACACGAGTAGAATTCAACAAAACGAATGAAATGAGTTTTAGTTTTTTTTTTTAAATACGAGTGTTCAAGTGTCCTTTTTTCCAATAAATTTTTTAAAACAGTCTTTTACAATTCCATTATTTATTAGCTATTTTTCGCGAAATATTAAGTAAAGAATGAAAAAAGAACCCAGTACTAAATTAAGGTCTAAAACATACAATTAAGGGATAAATCACGACAATAGATCAAATCGTACTATTTCACTGATATACCCTTGATAGCATTTAGCAAATCAAACCACATTTATAAACTAGAAACAATATTTAAGAAATTACTCTTAGTTATTTAATAGGAAAATTCAAATCAATTAATAAATCAAAGCCTACCTTAGTAGTGCTAAGAAAAATGTCGAAATATATTTTCCTTCCATGCTACTAAGATAAATTGTTTATTTTCTTTATTATGCTTAGTATGACATCATTTTAATTCCCTTCGATGTCAATATAACTGGATTTTACGGTAATTTTCTAAATTGTAATTTTTTATAGGGGGTTTGTAATTTTCATACAAATATATCGAATTGAGTAAAACAAAAAAATGACCGATCGTTTAATAAGTGTCAGTGACTGGAAATTTCCAAAACCATCTAGTTAGCAACTCTAAATGAACAATTTGACATATAATTTGTCGTTAAAAATGGCGCCTTCAAAGTTATCATTTAATTTATTATTTTGTTTTCAAATTGCATTGGTTTAAAAATACTTTTAAACATGATAAATGATAATTAAAATATATTTGGTTCGACAGGAATTCACATTATAAGTCAAATTAAAACATTAACAGTACTTTTAATTTCTAATTAAATGTGTTTTAATTTCAAAGAATCTTTAAAAGCAAGAATTTTTTACATGCGATTATAATTTTAAATTTATTAAATGTGAGAAATTTCGTTTTTAGTCCGTATTATTTTTTATGTTCCAAACGAAACGATGACAAGTACTAAAATAGAGCGTTTCAGTTAATTAATAAGATAAAATAATGAATTAATAAATTTATTAGTTCACATGGTTTGTGTTCTTATTGTATGCAAATTATAATTAATTGTTGCATAATTCAGTCTTTGGAAATAATAAATAGGTGCGTAATTAAAGGCGACAGACAAGGCGATGTAATTTCCAGATAATCCACATTAAAAGCGAATTTAAAACGGAAATTATTAAAAGGATAATTGCTTTCAATTTCTTATTTAAAAAGACGCCAAACAATTTAACCCTTTTCACCAAAACATGAATCCAATTTGGCCAAACTCTTTCATTACACTTTAATAATAAATAAGAAGAAATAAGAAATCTGTCGGCCATTTCTTTAACGAAAGTAATCGTATTTCCTTCCTTTTGGTGAGAGGTGGCCGGTTATTGGACACCTTTTGTTCTGGTGCTGGTGGTTTTTGGGCTTAAAAAGCGTTAATTTTAACACAACAAACAATAAATTATAATGTTTTCCCCATTTGCTGTTAAATTAACAATAAAGGTCCACTTAAATGGTGTTTTGGAAACACGGTAATACATAGTTTATCATTTGAAATGAATCGGTCCGACATATGTTTTGTCGGATCCTTTTTTTTATTGTTTTTCTCCTCACTTCGCATTTTATATTTATTTCCTCTTGAGAAGGGATTGGCTCTGGTGTTCTGTGTGAAAGGAGAGAGAGAGACCTGTTGATTCTGGATCCGGCACGGGATAATTCAAAGACTATGCGGTTAAAATGCGGTGAAAATAGTCACAACAAAAGGAGCCAAAAATATAATTAAAATGGAGAGCCGAAAGGAGCGAAATAAAAGACCAATGGAACAATTTAATTTAATTTTAAGCGTTGTTTGGCCACATAATATATAGTATTATAGAGTAGTAGAGCTGGATGGAGAGGGAGAAGAAGAAGGGGCCAGCCAGATCGGAGAAGAACATTAAATTAAACCATCAAAGCCTCTTATTGTGGGTCTGTCATTGTATCGCTTTTTGTTGCTCTGTTCGGCTGCCTCATTGTGGGCAGGGACAATACTACACAAAACCTGGTGCTTGCTTGTGCTTTTTCCAGAGCCAGAATCGCGTGTGGTCCGCACCTCTTTGATGTTGTTTCGTCTGGTCATCTTATTCTCTTCTCGTCATCACCCAGCAGCAAATCCCATAGTCAATTCAGGCAATTTTTGGCAATCATTAATAATGGCAATATTTCTAGATTGAATTTTGGCTAGGATTAGTATTAATTTGTTGAAGAAGAGAACAAAAAACACTTCTCCTTGACAATTAGTTATGAAGCCAAACAATTAGGTGTTTAAATATTTAATAGATAATTAATCATTTTAGTTTTTTTTGTAATATAATAAATATTCAATTAAAAAATAATTTTGTGTGCTATTTCCAAAAAGTATAAATAGGGTTCATATTGCGATTAAATAAAGTGATTCATTAACACATCATTCTTGACTTCATTGATTGAGAGATTTGTCACTATGCTTTTGGTAATCAAAGTAAATAAATATTAGGTGTACAGATAAGTTGTCGCGTTTTATTTCTAAAAAGTGCTTTATTGCGGAAACAATGGCGCTAAATATTCAAAATAATGTCCATCGCTACCTACTACTCTTCCCCATCTTACTGTCAATTCATCGATTCTCTTTCTATAAAATCTGTCGGTTAGGCCCCTAATTCTGAATTGGTCCAATTTTTGACTTCATCGTGGTTACGGAAATACTAGTCAATTGGAAGGTGTGTTTTGACTATTCTTAGGTATATTTCAAGGGTCGCGCTAAATGTGGCTTTAAAATGTCATTTTTTACTTCAATTCATACAGCAACTCAGACATTCGAATCATTTTAATTGCATTCAAATGTTGAGATACAGATGATTTTGAAAGTCATAGACTTCAAGTAAAATTTCATGATTTTCAGTTGCTTTTTTCTTGCTAAAAAATAATGAGAAATATCTCCCCGCAATAACAGTTTTTAAATAAGAAACTTGGATATGTTGTATACACTTTAACTAAATAACTTATATTGGTATTGATACTTATGATAGCTTTCTAATAAATGCTTGGATAAGTGAATCAATGGAATAATAATCTATTTACGGCATGTGTTGAAAAACGCGAGAACTTATTTATAAACCTATTATATTCCAAAATATTTAAGTTTATTTCAATTGAAATTGATAGTTATCTTTGTAAAATAGATTATTTCAATTCAATAACTTTACCTCACAATCATGTTCGCATACAAATATGGAAATCCTAATTCAGCCCAACCCGTCATCGTCACGACTCACGACCATGGTAGAAAAATGATATTCATTTCGGTAGCTTCTCATTTAGCAAAGAGTCTTTCCACTCGGGGGCCACAATGTTATTAATTTATGAGGAATATTATTCAAATTGTGTAATTCATACCCCAACATTCGATGAACAATTTAATAGATCAATTAGTGTCGGTCGATGGGAATAGAATTTATACTATATATTCAAATATCATGTCATTAATAAATGTGGATGTGGTGCTCGAAAAATGCTGGTAAGCTTTCCTCTAATTCCCATCATCATCAGCAGCAGCATGAATATCCAAATACATATATAGCTATGTGTCTATCTATCTATCTCTCTGAAAACGGAATTATATTCAATTTTGTCGGCCTTTTTCTAAGCAAAGCCATCATCCCTCCTTCAATCAATAATAATAAAGTATAATATTCAAATTGAGTAAATACTAATTGCGCCAATTGAACCCGACATATCTTCCATTTCCCCTCGGCTGTAAGGCTGTAATTTGAGGGATCCAGTTACGTGTGCGTTTAAGCCATTAAGCGCAGCTCCTTCTTTTCCTCCTCCTTCCGCCTCTTCTTATTCTTCTTCCTTTCCTTCCTCATCTTATTTCTATATTATTCTACTCAGATTGTAATATTACCTCTTCGGAATAAAATTGATTAAATTCAATCGCCTTTATATGATTTTATTTGTGTGTTTAACCGGTAATTGTAAAACATATCGAATGATTTCTTATAATAAATATCAGATACATCGTCGTAGTCGTTTCCTTTGCTAATTGGACACATAATTCTAAGCTCCCATATTCTGGAGCCGAGACTGAGACTAATGACGTGTTTCCAGGTGAATGGGTTAATCGATTTCTAAGGATGTTAAATGGAAACCATTTGGCCAAAGTTTAATGGGTAAAGTCGCTCTTTCTCTCTGTTTAAACTTCGTTTTGTGTTACTTGAAGGCTTTTCTTGTTATATTTCGGAAGGTCGTTTTCCAGTATTTGTTCTCCCAATATTTGACTTGTAGTTTTATGATTCCGGTTAATATTTACCCAAAATATTAATATCTCTCTTTAACAAATACCATTTACTCTGATTCAAACACAAAAGGCTTTATAGAACCGTATTACAGGTGGCCAGAGTCATAGGTTTGGAATTTCGGTTTCGTTTTGTACCTTAATATCATTGATCCAGTATTATTTGTTTTTATGAACTTATTGTTAAATTGAAAAGGGTTTTAAAGTATACATTATATCTTATTAAAAAGCTATGTGTTTGAAACATTAATTTAAAAGTCTCAAATTAATAAAAATAAAGAAAGGATCATCACTATTTATGATGAAATATGTTTAATAATTTCTCATTTGGTTGAAATCCGACGGGTATTATTTTACAATTCACAACTTTTGCAAAACAGACAGATCTAACTAATCAGTTTTAATTAATTTAAGAGTTTCGACTAATTCGATTTGCAAAAGGCAATCCAATTACAATGTGATAATTCAACCGAAATAATAATTAAAATATTGTTTGCGACGCCATTTAGCCACTGGCGTTTTGCTTTTTGCAACTTGGAGCTGCCAAAGCATGGAAATAATTGGCGCTAACTAGCAGAAACTTGGTGCTGATCAGCACCAGAAATAGGCATTTGCTTATCATTGGTTTCACACGGGGCATTCCAATTTGTTCTTTCATTGGCGTAATTAAAATATTGTAATAAAAAATGTTGAGAGCGCAAATCTCTAATTTAGGGATTAATTAATGAAACCAATGCGCGCGATAGATGGCCAATAAAAAAAGAGTTGGAGTCTGAATTGGGGGGAGAAAATGCGGATTGTTCTTCTTGGAAGTGTTGTGGTACTCATGACGGCGTGTTAAGTAGAAGGAATAATTATGGACATTAATATTAAAAACGTCTTTAATATGCCGATGAAAATGAGAGGCAGCGCAATTTTTCCTCCTTTATTTTTATTTATACAATAATTAGGTGATTATGCCCCGTCGAAACACACACACACTCAAACACAAACAGCCATTCATATTCAGGTGATTTGTACTCTAATTAAAGCGGTGTACCATTAAGTGCAATAATTTAGAGTAAGTAGTTGTGTATAATTAACAAACTTTTAATTAGGCCCGATTTCGCAATCTGTCAATCAGTCATACTTCTTTGCTGAAACAGTTGTTGGCGAACCTCTCCTAATTAAATTTCGGCTGGGGCGTTTCCAAATTGGAGAAGAACCGAAGACCGCAAACAGTCGGGATGTGGAGCTGGATTGGAGCTGCTGGAACAATGACAAAACACACCCAACAGGAAGCCGTCCGATTGTTGAATCTAACCGAACAATTAATAAGTGGACGCTAATCAAAGGCAGTTAGCGTTCCACTGATAAACAGCCTCTTTACTTTAATGAGTCTCCTCTCCCAACCGACAGCAGCAGCCACCAGCTCATCCAGTCTCTGGCATTTACACGGGTTTTAAGTGACAATTAGGGTTATTAACAATTATTATTCAAAATTGGAAACTCTAGACTTTAATTCTAGTCTATTAAAAATATTAAAATTGTAATTGATTGGTATTGCTTCTTTTAACAGCTCTTTGCAAATTCACACCAGTCACAATAATTTGCACCATAAATTAATAATTCTAAATAGAAATATTTAAAAATACGTAGATAGTCTAAATCAAATTTTGAAAACAAATTTTTAGATTGATCGAAATTTACTTGAAGTAACTAGCTTTACAAAATTTATTAAAAATAAATTTATACAATTCTAGTGCAAAATTTTTACATTTTAGTAGCCAATGCTTTCTATTTAAACTTGTTCATAAACGTATCGTATTTGATTATGCATTATTCAATACCCGCAGACGATCACAAATTGTGTAAATACACCAAATTAATATTTTATACCAAAATTCAGCTACTAAAAATTAATTTTTTTTATCTTAGTAGCTTCCTCTACAATAAAGTAGGCTATGATTTATTTATAAATTTAGAGTTTTTTCTCATTTAGTAACAAAAAATAAAAATTATCTTAAATGTTTGTCTAGTTTCTAAATGTGGTTTAAACGATGAGTGCCATGACGTGAATATCTATGATCAGTCTATTTCCGTGATATATCGAAAAAATCAATTTGAAAGTCGTATTCACTTGTCATCTATTTTACTTAATGGTATGTGTTTAGATCTCAATTCACTACTGGGTTGTTTTCTTGTTCTTTATTAATATTTCGGGAAAATAGCTAAGAAATAAGCGAAATTCATAAAAAAATTGTACAAAACTGGTTGTAAAAACGCACTCGTAATTTTACTCGTGTTTAATTATCCTACACGTTGTTTAAATAACTGTTATAAATTAAATCAATTTGAAAATATTTTTTAGAAATTTTACTATTTTTTAATTTTTACCAACTATTTAACCTACAAATCTATTTCTGCTTTTTAGAAATAAATTGTAATTGTGAACCCTACGTCAATCAAGCAAAGCCCTCTCCGTTTCTCAATTTGTTTGTTTATTTTGAGGAAATTAGTCGAGTTATGTTTCCCAATTATGTCACTTTGTATCACAACAAATTATAAACTATAATAGCGGTCTTGAGTGAACCATTAATGAAGTGGAATTGGTGGCTGCGAGCTCTGGCTGGTGTTGTCGCCGTCGTCGGCAATTGAAATCCCCCAAAGAAATGCCCACATTTCACTCTTTCGCCGTCTCCCTCTCTTTCACTCACTTTAAATTAACAAATGCACATTAATCAGCCACCCATCCATAAAGAATGAGCACTCGAGGAGTAATGAATCGTCATCATCAAAGACGACCATATGCGCAATTACCCGGTGATATCCTTAAACTGTTCCCCAACAAAAAAGAATGAAGAAAACCGAAGCCCATTTGGATGACATCTGCCAAGTAAACGTCAATTTAGATATTTTTTATGTCTCCGCCGCCAACTTATGATTCCATTCATATCGTTTAGCGGAGAAAGTTTATAACGACTTGTTTTTGCTAAACGATCACCAGATAAGATTTGGTAAATTAAGAGACTGATTCGACCACATTTTACCCAGTCTTATCGCGTTAACAAGCCATTTTATTTGTGACCCTCTGGAAAATATTAATGCTCGTAAAATCATCCGAGATTTAAGTGGATTTCGCATCATTATTTAAAGCATTCCTCCACTTACATGTGTTTAGTAAAACTTATCAATATTTATTCGTTTTTTATCAGGAAATTTATGTTAATTTCATTTTATTGACCATTTGACTTTGATTTTAAATGTGAGCTGATAATGACTCTATTTTATTGGCTTAATGGGAATATTTAATTTTTTACTCATCTTTTGATATAAAATTTAAATTGGATGAGTTTTTAGTACTACTTCAATAACTATTATAAAAGTAATATAATTTAGTATTTATTATATTCTTTGAACGCCAAAATTTTCTATGCAATTTAGTACAATAACAAAGATTAAATTGACTCTCACATGGAGTCAGAAGGCAAAAAGAAAACAATTTTTATAGGTTTTTAGATCCCTTAAGTTACCGGGCCTAAAGGCCTGCTTGAGTTTTTAAAGAGTAAAGTAAAAATTCTTTCCAACCCGGCGCCTTCACGGCAAATTAAAAAATATTGGTTTTAAAATATCTGAATTAAGTCTGCACATTAATTCTTTTGGAGATATTCTGTATTATAAATATGTGAAAGTCCTAAACATTTTTTATGTATTTTAAAATCAATAATATTAACTATAATAGATTGTATGGCAAACAAATCTCGTTTAAACGATTAATTATTTAATTAAAAAGCAACAGTTTAATTTGAATCTCTTTTATAAATTATTATTCATTGTCATTGCTGCTAAATACCGATTGATGGTTGTTCTTCATTGTCTGCTCAATAAATGGATTCGAATATCAATATGTTTCAATTTTGTTGCACAAGTGTTCTTTGGTTTGTTCGATGTGCAACAAATCACAATTACCACGGGGCATGAAATGAGACAAATTCCATTTATTATCGTCAAAAGGACCGGTGGCCACAGATTACCATTATCACGCTCATCTTCCCTTTCCTCCTTCAGCATCTATTCACCCTCTCGACATCGAGGACAAGTGTCGTTACAATAATGATTATAGAAAATCTGATCCCTCCTTGCCAGAACAGACCGAACAAACCAGAACAGTGGAGGGCTTTTCCAGCTTATTGGTGCTCTGGCTCTAGCTTCGTCTCTCCCTTTAATAACCATTTAATGGGTGTCATAAAACAGAGTGGAAGTGAAATAGTAAAAAGAGGAGAAATGGGGGCGGTGCTGCTTCTACTGCTGCTGCTGGTTGTGGAATTTGAGTCAATTTAGTAGCGCAAGTGGATTTTTCCAAGTCACTGAACATCCTCCATCCAATTTGCCATAAACTCTGGTGTGATGTGCTGCCGTCAAATACTAAAAAGTGAACGACACCACCGAGGGAACTGTGTGCGTGTGTGTGTCTGCTTCGGTGGTAACAACAACCCCTATTAACAATGTGTTATTGAGCAAAAATAAACATTTTATTACGGCAAAATAAATACAGTGACAGGCCCCAAAAGGAAGGCCTAAATTGCCCTAACACTGGTGTCACGATAACCATTTTTCAACTAATAGTACTATTATTATTAAGGTTCTTTGACTGATGAATAAAATGCCTTCTAATTTTTCCAAACTACTTATTATTTGACTTGTTCCAGTGATATATTGTTGAGTAAATAGAATAAAACGGACAAGAAGAAGAAGAATGGCACTTATTTTTGACAAATTACAGTCCAGTCTTTGTCATATGTGTGTTTCTCTGTCCAAATAGGAGGTCTCCTTGGGACAAAACACAGTATTTCCGATTGAAATCACACCTCTCTGTATATTTGATTCCTCCTTGGAGAATTTCAATTTGTGCTTTCGTTCCGCTCAATAATTAATTCAACACATTTGTCATTATTATGTCCTCCTTTTGTCCCCTAATTAAATCCGGGTACCATTTTTATTGCCAAATTTGTCGTGTTGTCATGTAATTGAAAATCGTTTATGGGCGCTCGCAAAAAACGAGCGAATTAAATAAACAGTCTTCCACTAGGATGAGCAGTCATTTAATTTAAAAATAATTCACCCTGTTTAACGCTCAGATGCACCCTATATTAATAGAATTTAAAGGAACACAATACAAAAAGTGGCAATAAAGTCTTATATCTTGTCTCTTTTGTTTGCTTCAGTAAATGTGTTTATGTTTCATTATCAGACAATATTGTTAAATTGTGCAATCCAATAATATAATCAGGTTGTTTGTTTTCGCCCAGCTCACGAACGCACGCACATCTTTATATAAATATATCTCTGTATATCTATATAAATAAATCTGGCACATAAATAAATCGGCCTAAACACCGCCGATCATCATTTGTTACGAACAAAGCAAGCCACCCAACAACAGGCGACTACGATCCCAGCGGCGGCGGCGGCAGAGGGGTTGGAGAGTAATACAATTTAATGGTAAATAAATTTTCACAGTG
>JXOV01012775.1:35914-61529 GCA_001014945.1 Clogmia albipunctata
ATGGTAAATAAATTTTCACAGTGAAAATTCTCTCCTCTTGTGGAATTTTGAAAAACACCGAGCGAGATAGAGACAGAGGGAGATGGATGGAATGGCCAAGTCCGAAAATCGTGTAAAATCGTCAAAGGGAGCAAAAGAGTGCGAAAGTGTGCAATAAATCTGGCCCAAGTGTAGTAAATCGTAATTTGTTTTTCCTCGTGCTAATACTCTCTGTGGTGTGGGGCGTTTTTCCTCTGCCTCTGTAGCTAGCTGCCTCTCTGTTGACTTAAGGGGATGATGCAGTGATTTATTTCCCGTAATTATTTTCAATTTAATGCCAAGTCGGAACTATTTAATATACTTGAGCGGCAATTTGTTTTATGGAAGAAGTCGATATTAAGTTCCCCGCATATTAGTCAATCAGAAAGCGTAAATTAATTGACTCTCCTCTGAGAGGTGGATAAAATCGGATATTAATCGATTTTTCGGCAAATTGACTTTAATATTTGATTTTGTTGTGATGCTACTTTGGAAGGGCGTTCTTCGGGTTTTTGATAAAATCTTACTTCGATAAAAATCAGTATTTTAAAAAATAGTGGTAATGAAAATAACAAACAAAATTTGCATAATCATTTGCTTGTAACCGTCGGTAAAAATAAATTTAAGGAATTATTAAAAAATTATAATGTTTTGATTTAGGAATAAATAAATAAACTGTGTTTTTTAAAATAAAATAAAAAAATTGATATAAGAAATCAAAAGCAGAACTACTAAAAATGAAGAAATTATATTCCTTTTTTATAAACATAAGATTCACTTTTATAGAAATATATTTATATAATTCTAATGAGATACAGTTGATAATGTTTAATGCTTCCTCTAAAAAACTCGCTTAACTCGTTTTCTAGAAAATCGCTCGTGTTAAATTATGACGTTGTTAAAATAAATATTAAACTCATTCGCATTCTTATAAAAAACTTTATAAAACCCGTTTTATTTTATGAAAATTCATTTTAATGCATGTCTAGATATAATTTTAATAATTTTTTAATTTTAATATAAAATAAATATTTTATATTAAAAATTATATCCAAACTAAATTTAAAAATGATTTCTTTAAAAAGGATCTCTAAACTAGAATGATTCCTAAATTTTATCGAAAATCATTTAAATCTTTTGACATTTCCATAGAAATAAATCTGTTGAGTTGAAGAGCCTTGGAAATGGTCCATAAAATCGGGAAGGAAGTGTCTCATTTGGGATTTTCTTAAATAATCGCCGTTTTGAAATGGGTCGACCATCACCGATAAACACACAGTGATAAATAATTGTCATAATACTCGTAATTCGTGGAATTTACAGGAATCTGTTCACATGTCTTGTGTGCGTTTAAGATTCTGTGGTGATTGGGCAATGTATTTTGTGCTCATAGCATTTGTCAACGGGAAATTTCCGTTTAACACCTCATATAATTGTCAGCACGTTCATGTCGTCGTTCAGGAGAGAGTGTCATTCATCGTGGGTTTATTATCTTTTGGCCAGAGAATCGAACCACACAGCGATGGTTTCGGGAAGGTGATTCCCGCAGGACTATTAAGAAATGAGCCTGGGCGCTGACAGAGGAATGCTCGGCCAGGGGATTAGCTAGCTTCTCTTGAGATGATGTGCTGTTGTCGAGTTCCGTTATTGACTATTCTGGTGTGTGCACGGCGAGGTATTAATTTTTAATTTATCTCTTAAACACGACTAATTCGAGTTGGCTTTGGATTTTTGTCGGCGGCGCGGCACCAATTCATTCATTAAATTACCACCCGTCAATTAGATGTAGATAATAGTTTTGATCTTTGGCGCTTGCCGTTTTCGTAATTGTGTGTAGTGTGCTTTTAATTTGTATTGCTAATTTGATGAGCAGCACAGCGAAATCCAATCCAATCCGACGAAATGGCACCGATTTATTAGATGTCATTTTTTCTCGCTGCCAACACCACCACAATCATCATCGATTAAACATAGGCGGCTCTGACTTTGGCATTGGCAGGTAATTTAGCATCGTTAGTGATGTTATAAGGCGGATGTTTGATTCGGTTCGGGTGATTAGAGGGTGCTATGTTTTGTTGGCTGCTGAATGCACAGGTATTTCTGTTATTTTTTTCTAACAGGTTCATATCAAATCCAAATGAAATGAATCAATTGCTCTCCTCTCTGATTCATCAAAGGAGGCCAAGTTTTTCCCCCGATCCATGCCTACTTGGACTCGAATCCAGGCAGGTAGGCGAGAAGGCGAGCAAAGTGTGAAATTTCACATAATTCTTGGCGTTAATAATTCCATGAGCTTAAAGAGAGCAGCCCAAGAATAAATTAATCTCATCATGGAGATCTTTCAGGTCAGGCGGGCGCATTTATTCCTACATAAAAGGGAGATCGGCACAATAAAAATCAAATTAAGAAGAATTGTGGATTGTGTCGAGGCTTTGTTAAACCAGATGTAAATCATAATGGGACAATCAGACCTGTTATTGATGATCCGGACCGGCAGCCAAAATATGTAACGTCATTCCACCGTACAATATACGATCAAATAAATGATTTTTTACTTCCCAATTATAAAAATGCAATAAAGTCTTTTGAACAGATTTAAAAATTATAATTCAAGCAATTCAAACTATGTTTTTCAAATAAATATTTTTGAAACAAAACTTGATTATATTAATTTTGACTACTTTCAAATAAATCCCATGTTTTGGAGAAGAAAAAGAGACCTTTGTCTTGATTACCCAATTGGCCAACCTTGTCGTTGTTTTTGTGTGATTGTCGGTAACAGCTTCTAAATAGCCGGGCATTTAAGATGACTCAAATTAGTACGGAAACAATTAACATTAGCGTGGAGATGGGAAATGGAGAGAGAGAGAGAGGAGGGCCATAAACGGCAACAGAGATCAAAGAGAAGGCACCCATTAATATCCATTTACCAATAGTGAGGGAACAATACAAGATCGCGGCCAAAACAGTCTTTTAAATAATTATGATCGTCATCATTAACTCGATCGTCATCAGCGGCGGCAGCAACAACGGCAGAAGAAGAAATTCACACGCAACAAGGTGGAAGCTGGGCAACAATAACAGCAGAGAAAGAGAAGGCGAGAGGAGAACTCTGAAAAGATCCGTCCGTCCGTTCGCTTTGAGATCGGTCCGGGCCTCCCATATTGAAGATAGAGTTATTACAATCATTGATCCCTGTATTTAAGAGAGTCGGCCGGGCTTTGAAGTTCCTCCAATTAGCTCGGCCGACACCTTAGGCCGAGCGGCTTCTCTTTGACCAGCGCAAATCGTGTGTTCGGAGTCGGTCTCCCCCCTTTCGAGGCAGCAGCACCACCTATAGCAACGGCGGCGTCATCATCATCATCAAGATCATGTTAATCATCGAACCCATGCCATGTTATTATTGATTTTTAATTCGTTTTCTCCTTTTGATTTTTTAATTTAAAACACATTATTTTCACCATCAAAACACAGAGTCTCCCCAGCCCAGTCCGTCCTCAGTCCAGAGAACGAGCATCAGCGCAGAAGAGAGCCAAAGAAGAGTTGAATCGAGTCGTCTTCGGGATTGATGTTCCGTTTAATTCGAACCGACACCATTCAAGAGTTTCTGTTAGAAGAAGACAAGAGAGCGCGGGGAAACGACAACGATCATCATTGATCGAGCGGTGGCTCGTTTTGCTGGATATTATTGCTCTGGGGATAGGAGAGTATTATTTGATTCTGAAACTGGTGGAGGTAAGAAATTAAATTGATGGAATCAATAACTCGTTATTAACGTTAATTTGGACGTAATTAACATTAATATTGGGAAGTTATGCCGGTCCGATTCTCTTTGTTCTTTCCCCACAACAGCAAAGTCCGGCACGACGATGATGAGCTCCTTTGCATATTTAGAATGTCTCGCCGTTTTCGAGATTGGCGACATTGGAATGACAAATGCAAATCGGAGATTACAAGCGAATTACTTTCAATGAATACTTTGATTAAGACATATGAGCTTGTATATTGATGAAATTCTCGGCAAAGATCGCAAATCGGCATGATCTTCGGTGATCGCGTCGCGATCTCGTTGATCACGGTGATCAGGTGTGAAAAGTGTTGAATGGAGCGAGGCGCAAGAACAAACGGATTGCGGATGGACAGATAGATAAATGTAGAAAGAAGAGCAAGTCCTCTCCCGACAAATAGCCTTGTTAAAGAGGTGATCGGGTGATCGCTTTGAAAATTTGTGTTTAAATTAAAATTACGAGCGCGCACCGAGAGAATATACAATGTTTTCGACACGAACTGTGACCAATTGGAATTACATCTGCTCAATGAGCTTTCTTGTGTCTCCTCTCCCCAACCTCCTCCTCCTCTTCTATTTAAGTAAGTCCAGCACACTTGCTCATTGTTCCGACCAGGTCTTTCCACCTGATTATATGTAATTAACGATATATGCTCCGTACATGCTATACTTATAATCTGCTACACTTGTGATCGAGTAGAGAGAGACGATTTAAATGATGACGAGACGACAAATGGATAGAGGAAAAAGATGAGAAAAATAAAGCGATCGACGGCGGCGGAGCGAGAGGAGAAAAACAGCTTGTTACAATTCACTTGGTATCAAGTCAATGCCTACGTGATTAAGTCAATCAATTTGTTCAATTGGTTGCTTTTTATTAACACTAAAACATGTGTATTATGTGATACTGGCACCAGATTGATTTCTATCCCACTCCTCCACCATCTCTAATCGTCGTCTATCTCTAGCCAATTTAACTGGGCGCTTCTCGTCCGTCCGTTCGGCTTGAGAGATGGCATGCCAGCAGTCAGTCCGTCGTCTCTCGGTCAGCGATCGTTAATGGGCGGCCAGAGATCAAAGGAATTTTAATCAGCAGATCACACTTCTGACATGTTTTAACAAAATAATTCCTCCGGTATATAATGGCCGCGCTCTTTCTTTGGTCATTTTTCGAAATAATTAAAAACGAATAAAATAAAACAGCGGAGGGAGAGAGAGAACACGTGAGAGAAAAAGAGTGAGAACAACCAGTTCTTTGTGCAGCATACATTATAATTTGAAATCTCGACAGAGAGTTATTCAAAGAGGTGATCGTAATTATTAAAAGAATGCATGTAGTTTGCGTTTAACACGTCGCTCTCTAACAGTGTTTTATGTGTTTTTAAACCTTAGCATTCTCCGACGACGACTGTTCTGCTCTGTACTCTGCCCGCAACCATTTAAGGGTGTTTAAAAGAAATTGATGCCAATCACACTATTTAACAATAAGTGTGTTAACAATGGGCTTTTTAGGCCGTGGCTAACACAGTCTAACATTGACATCATGTCTGTGGCTAATTGGCAAAAGGTTCTATGAGAGACTGAGACCGAGATATAATCGATTATTAGTCCTTTGTTGGGATTAGGATTGTCATATTCTAATGAGGAAACAATAAAGAATAATAGCTTCTTGTTTAGTCTTCGAAACACCTTCATTGTTCTTTATTTGGACCTTATTTCAAAATGAGCTGTTTCAGTAAATAATGTATTTGTCTTATATAGGAAATTCTTATCTTTGGCTAATTGGAGAACGAAGAAAATATTATTTGAAATACTAAAATTTAAATTTCATTGATTAGATCAGGGCAATTACCCTTAAATTCAAATATTAGATTGTGCCTAAATGTAATATTGGTTAAACTAGATTTATACTTTCTTTGAAACACTCGGACCACTCTGTAAATTGTAATGGAAAAAATCCTAATTGGAATGAAAAAAGGTGTAGAGTTAAAGAAATAAGAAATTTGTAAAATTGCCATAGAAAATTTTTATTTTATTCTTGTACGAGTACTGTGAACTCTGGTTAGAAAGCCCTTAGCAGAAGTCGAATAAGATTTAAGATATATTTTGTAAATAATATAATAGTTGAAAAAATGAAATGACGCTTTAATGAATAATTATTCCTTTTTTATTTCATAGACATGATATTTAAGTGTTTGGCAATATTTCCATTCGATTTACTTATATTTTTAGCACAAATAAGGTTAAGATGGTAACACTAATTGAGCTCAATAGGCTTACTTTGTATTTAAGGAAAAGTTAGCACTTGTTATCGGCAACACTTGAAATTGACGAACCAGCTGCTGCCGCTGGCAATTATCATTTAAAGAGAAGCGAGGCGAGCTGGCCAATAACAACTACTGGGGATGAAAGTGGCTGGGTCACGTACCGACTATCAAGGTTCTCGGCCCCGGCAAACCATCATCGGCGAGATGAACAGGGATTGAATTTGACGAAATAAAGCCCCCTCTTTTTTTATTTATATACAAGATAAGTATCATCGGTCTCTTTCGCTCTTAATCTCTCATATGTATTAATATCGCTAATCATATTATGAATCAATTTGCCAAGATTGATTTTCTTCTTCATTTTCATTCCATCCACTTATTCGCCACATCCACATCCATTAAACCCCACATCAGACATAATTGGCAATTGACAGTAACGAACCACAAAACTACGTGCGATAGAATTTCAATTTTATACCAAACCGGGAGCAATGAATCTTATAACTTATTAGGCTTCTGAAATCTGAATGATGATCATCAACAGAGCCATAATATGGTTTTGCACCTCCAATTTGGGCTCAACACCCCGACGATTTTCGCACAAAACTTTTCTTCGTTTTCATTCGCTAAATGAATGCGAACAAAATAGTTCAGTTAAAAGCCATTATTTATGGCTCAAAGACGCATAAAATAAAATATCGTAAATAATTTTAGAGGATTTTTTAAAACAATTCTGATATTTCTAGATATAAATTAGGCTTTTAATCGATTTATGCAAAAAATATTTGATTGCCAAACCAAATTTTAATTAATTTTCAAATGTGCGCTTTTATGAGAAATATTGATTTAATCACCTTATTAATTAACATTTTTATGAATCTTTTTTTTAGTAAATTGAAATAAGCTTTATATTTTTAGGATGTAAAATTAAAGAGCATATGAATTTTGAAATTATTGTTATAATTATTTTAAATTTTTTATATATTTTGGTAAATATCGTCGTCCACTGCGCACGGAGAAAGATCAATAGTGGTATCAATTAAAAAAATAAAAATTTGCCTTTCAATTCCTATAAGGAACTTGGGGTGTCTCTACTTCAACCAACGGGCTTAGACTTTTCATGACTATTTGTTTTCAGTGTATTATTAGTCAATTAATAGCACCTAGACGGATTGAAAAAGGCTCCAGTCAATTCTACCCGCCCACGGATCGAATCCATGGCCTCCGAGGAGCCCGCCAGATGCGTTACCACATCGACTATGAGGCGGGTATTAAATAATATATTTAAACAGTCCACTAATTGCACAATTGATTTAGTATAGAAGTTAAATAAATATAGTATGTATCTCAAAATTCTAAAAAAATAAAAAGTATTTCGAATATAGTTTTGATAACATTAAAAGATTTTTATTAGAGATTTCTCAATTTTGAAATTTAAAATAAAATTATATAACAAATGAATATAAAATTCTAGTTTGTTTTCTTTTAAAATATGTTGCATTTCTGATTATTTTCGATATACAAAGGTATCCATAAATTTCAATTTTAAAAACTATTGATTCGTCCATTTTCTCAATAAAGTTTTGATTAATTTTGAAAGCAATCAACCAAATACAATGAGATGCTAAATAAAAATACACAAACATATTATTAGAAAAGAAATAAAATACTTGTAAAAACAAAAATTATACTATTTTTTTATCAAAAGGAAAATAGAAAACCTCAGAAGATATGGATAATTTTCTAAAATTTATAGAAGATTCAGCCGAAACATAACTCATAGAAGATTTTTAAAAGAACACACCTTGATTTTCAACTTTTAACAATGTTTTATCTTTTGACCTTCCAGATTAGATTTGATATCATAATAATTTCAATTATCGTCGACTTACCTGATCCATTATCACTTTGCTGTTCGTCGAAAGTCTTGCTGGTCATTTGGAATAGAGCGTCTAGTGGAGTGCCGTTGGGCTTTGTTTTCTGGTTCTGGTGGTGGTGCTCGCTGGATCTGTGGTGGTGGCTGTTGTCCGCCGAGCTCCGGCTGAGGATTTCCGGTGAGCAGCAGTCGCTGGCCGCTGAGCTGGACCGTTCTGAGCCGCTTTCCGAGGGAATGATCTCCATGGACATGTGCCTGAGGAGTTGCGCTTGAGCGGTGAGGTGCTCCTGTATTTGGCGCTGGTAGTCCAGAGCGAGCCGGTGCTCGTAGTGGAGGAGCGCCGGTGGAAGGAATGGCCGGACGGGAACGGGGCCTCTTAAGTGGTCCCAGGGACGCACGATTTTGGAGCTGGGGTGGGAATGGCTCTGGTGGTGCAGGTCGAAGCTGTGCATATTGGCCGCGTAGGCTGGCAAGTGCATGGAACTGGGGTTGGGAAAGACGTGCTTGGGGGACCCGTTGCTGGGGGACTCCCGCCCCAAGATATCTACAATGGAGAAGGACTTGACGCCGTCTACCGTATTCCTTTGATTGGTAGAGGCGATTGGCGTCGGACTCGTCTCCGGTTCCCTTCCCGTTTCGATCATCTTCAGTTTCTTCAACGGCCTGAAGTAGTCCTCTCCCATACCCTGAATCGACACCATTTCCTTGTCCGACTTACAGCTAGACTCCTCGTTCTGACTCTCCCTACCCACTGAGATTTCTGAGCCCGCAGGACTTGCCGGCTGAGGACTAGTACAGAGCATATTTTCCGAAAACTTTAAACCGAATTCTCTAATCTAAGCAGTCACTGGATTTAGTCACAAAAACAACTTCTATCACACTATGGCTTATCACAAAAATAAACACATTTCACATCATATTTCACTCATTTCCATTTATCAATTGCAAATCACTCAATTAATTAGCACTTCACTTTTTGTCATTTTCACTGCAAACGTGTATAATATCCAATTAACAGAAATTAATCCGCCGTCGCCAGTGTAAATCCCAATTTGCACAAGATCCTGATTGAGAGAAAAAAGACCGTCGCGGAGTAAAAGAAATCTGTTGTGAACCGAGCGAACGAAAAGACCAATCTGGTTGAAGAGGGGAAGAATGCTCGAGAAATTCGAAAAAACGAGCAGAGG
This sequence comes from Clogmia albipunctata, assembly GCA_001014945.1. Lineage (NCBI taxonomy): Eukaryota > Metazoa > Arthropoda > Insecta > Diptera > Psychodidae > Clogmia > Clogmia albipunctata. Next base: position 45,050 of record JXOV01012775.1, read on the forward strand.
GCGGAGCGAATTTCTACTAATCTGATTGGTTGACGGCGGTTAAATGAAAATGGCTACTAAAATATTTCTACACTAAGCACCAAAACTATAGACAATTATGCCTTTAACAACTGATTATTTAACAAATTGTTTGCATTAAGCCGCACTAATAATACGAGTCTATTGCTTAAGATTGGAATAAAAGACTATCTTCAAAAGTTGTTCTCACAAAATGGACTTGAAAAAGGCCAATCCCCTTTATCAGCTGTCATCTAATTTATGGCTACAAGTGTAAATAATAACAGGAATATAATTATATCTTGATGTTCTGTTAGAGTGTGTGTGCATTAATAAATAGGTTCGTTAATTGACACGAATTTATACTCAAGTAACTATATCTGTTCTTATTAGTTTCTATTATTTCTTTTTATTTTTCTGTGTGTGTTTATTTTTTGTAGCTCTATTCGGTGTCAGTGTTTGAGATGTAATTATTTTCAGTCGTAATGAGTGACTTATCAGATTTGGTCTTAATTATGAGGCTCCGTCTCTCCGTCCAATTGAAATGGCGCAGACCTTTAATTACAAAACCGAATGAAGACCGCGTTGTTTTAATTTTAATTCTCGATTTTGAAGAGTATCATTAAACTCGTTTTGCTGGAAATCGTTAAATGGAAAAAAGGAGAAAAGAAAAAGTAACGATTTTAAACTATGTGGGCATATTTGAAATTCGGCAGAATATCATTTAGTAGTGGCCAAAAACTGAGGTAATTGTTTCTCTCCAAACAATTAATTATTAATTGGAAATGTGGAAACGAACAAAAAGAGATTACGGATAATTAATGGCTAGAATTACGCTAATTACGACTGAATTATGTATGACTTTGGCAAAGAAATTATATCATTTCTAATTAGAAATTTTAATTACTTATTGTCCGGTGTTCTCTATTTTTAAAGAACTCTGTCAATTTATTATTTAAATAGTAATACGCGGAATAAAAGAAAATAATACAATCTGAGCAAATTCAATGCAAAGAAATATGGAAATTGTCTTTAAATTGATCTATTATTTAATCGAAAAGACACTTTGAAAAAGGGAATTTGAATAATACATTTAAATAGCTTTGCATTTTAATATATGCCTTCGATTTTAAAGAACCATTTAAAATTTACCAATCTTATAATATTTCAAATATAAGTAGGTAGATAATAATTTATTGAGGTATGAAATGTGTAGTACAAAGTGCTGTTAACATTAGTTATTAATAAATTAAATACCTATGTGGTTTAGCTAACATAGTTTATGAAAATTCAATTAGTTTGATAACTGTTATTTAATATTATTTTTAAAAAGTTATGTTATTGTGTTATTGTCTATGTCTAACGTTCTATTTATTTTTTTTTAGAAATGTTGACGATTCCGAATTTTACCCGTAATTAAGGCGGCATTTTGCTACTGAATGGACAGTAGCAGTACTTGTGTCCCAAGTAAGTTTTAAATATGTTTGTTTTTTTAACAAGAAAAACATAAATAATTAAATTCTTTTATAGATATCTGGTTTTAGAACCAATTCAAAATTTTATTATTTGTTTGTAATTAAAAATATTTATTTAAAATAATAATTTAAAGACAACGTTAATAAAAGTGTAGTTAACAATTTTATTTGCTAAAATTATTCTAAAAAAATCAGGACAAAACATTTTTTTCAATCTGCTGAAATTAAATTGCCATTGGAATTACTTCCTTACAATATTTGTTTAAATAATGTATAAATTATAATTCTCCGTATCGAACTGATTTTAATCGATTTAAAATATAGTGCAAATCAATTTTTGAATTAAAGCGAATATTCCAAAATTCCATAACAAATTAATTAGGATATGGTTTTACAATTTTATTTATTTATAATAATCAGAATGACCAATTTATGACTATTGAACTGATATTAAATTAAGACGCTGATAATTCAAACATTAATCTTTAATTTTATTCGCCAATAACTTCAATAAAACTATTTGATTAATGCAAGAAGAATTACATTTATTTACTATATATAAATATTTTTTCCACCAATTTCCATAAAGTGTTAAAGTTGGTTTGAAAACGGAAATAATTCAATTTATTTATTTTTTATATTGGTTTTTAATTATAAATTATTCAAATAAACTTGACGAAAACAAAAGGCTATAAATATGTTTTATTGATAAGAATTTATGTTGATTACATCAATATAAATAAAGTTCAAATGAAGGGTTTTTTTTTCGAATAGCGTGTAAATGTATTTGAAGTTCATTAATTGCAATAAAATAATACATTTTAAAACATAAATTGCTTATGAAAGAATTTCAAAATCAATTTATCTGAAATCTATTTTTATAATTGATATTTAGGATTTATAATTTAATTGAAAATATATATCAAAATTGAAAAAAACAAAATATAAGCAATAAAAAATTGTTATTTACGCAAAAACAAGATTTTACGATGAATTGAACAACGTCGTCTCTTTTCGTTTAAAACAATTCTGAAATTATACGATTACATCACATCAAAAACTGAACTCAATTTAAAAACTAATGAATTGATTAAATAAGGATTTTTTTTTTTTACTTTCTATAATAATTAAATCATTTTATATTACCGCACAAGTCAGTTATTTTCAATTAAAATGTTGTAAAAATTCAAATTTAAAGAATGTTCATTAGAAAATTGGATTACTGCCAGTATCTTTTTAAGGACCATCTTTCGGATCCTTTTATAGCCAAAATTTTAATCTAAAATTCAATTAATTGTGAAGCGCCATTTGTAGTAAGCAAACGTAATGTCAAATTCTAATTTTCATTACATTTAAAAAGAAAAGATGGAAAGGTCCTGTTTTTTTTATATGGCCCAACTATAATTTGTATGAAATTTACACAAGGCGGAAGATGGGACGGTGAACCCCAAATATCTCCTATTTAATTTCTCCGGTAGAACTTAAATACTGTTTCAAAAATCCAAATTAGAATTGTTTTAAAAGTATTTGTAAAAATTCTGTTTTTTTCAATTCGAATAAAATGAATATTTTAACAGAGTCATTTACGAAAAACATTAAACTAATAAATTTCAAATTTATTTCAGAACTTCCGGCTGTAAAATGGAATTTATGTACAATAAACATCATTCAAATAGTCTAATTATTATGCACAATTTTATAAAGACTAAATTATGAGTTTTGCCGAAAATGGGCCAATTAGGCCTCGATTAGGCCCCGATGCGATGAGAAATGGAATTGCTTCCTTTGGCCACAAATAACGTATTTAATTGTCGGTTTAGAGGAAAAAATGGCTTCAAAAAATGGTAACAAACACGTTTGATGAAAGAAATGCAATTTAACAGAAAACAAAACAAGCAAGCGGTGGAGAAGAGTAGTAGTTCCCCTTCCTCTATATTCTATTAGCAAATGAACAGAGCAGCCGACGACGACGAGGGAAACAATCCATCGCGGTGGTCCAGAGGTTGCTTGATTAAAAAACAACCGTCTTCTTTTCTTTTCCACTTTTTTTTATTATTATTTAGTATAAAGCTAATAGTTGAATGAAATTAATAAAAATACCAAAGAGTAATTTTTTATTAGTAATTCCATTGCTTTCTAACCATGTTAAATTGGGAAATTAATTCGGTTTAACCGAAATTAGCTTGTCTTGTGTGTACAATAGTTGTGGCCCCGAATCCGACATCATCATCAGCAGAAGAATAGCTCTTCGACAACAGACGTTTGATATTTCATTTTAACCACCACCGACCGATTTTAATTGCTAAGTGGTGGTTTTTTTAGTGAATCTAAAAAATAGGGTTTATCAGCATTTGTAACAAAGGCAAATTAAAAGAAAAAGAGAACATTATTTTTTTTATTTAATATTTATTTTAGACATCGGCCATCAAGTAATTTATGTGTTTTAAAAAATATTTTACAAATATTTACATGACATAATACAAATTAGTCAAAACCCCATTTAATCTTTTCTTTTTTCGGCCATTATTTTTAAATGTGTTTGTGACTAGAAATTTCATAGTTCAATTCAAAATCAATCTTAGTAACCAATTTCATTAATATAATTCATTAATATAATTGCCAATTTGTACATATTTGTTTATAACAAAATGTCTTAAAAGATCATTTGATTTTCAAATTGAAATTTTGTCCATAAATTGAAACAGGATACTGAAGGAGTGTCCTCAATAAAATAATGGTAGTTATCAGATTTTCTAGTGAACCTTCTTTAAATTTGAGTTTTAATTAAATTTTTAAATTAAAACTATTGATTTGTGCAATAGTATTTGTAACGTATAAAAATATAAATATAATTTCAAACAAATTTTGTCGTTTCTTCTTCATGGTTTAGCACAAATGCTCAATATTATTATTGTTACAAAAAGACTTTATTTACTACATAATCCGAAAATTATATTATTAAATAACTATCTTTTTTGAATTTCGTGATATAATTACTTCAAGTTCCCAATTATCATTCACTATTCTTTATTGCAAATTCGTGTATCTTAATTTATATTCATTCATAACTTTGAAAATTTCGCAAATATAATCGACTTACTGAAATTTAATGCAGAGTACCCATTCTAATTCCATTAACAGTGTTCGCTTCATAAGTAGAGAATATAATCAAATAAAGAATAAATATCAACTAAATAAAAACTGAATTTAAATTCGATATCTTTACTATAAATTATTTAAATGACAAATATTTATCTTACAGTTGATACCATTTAAACACACTTTTTTTTTTTTTAAAATTAATTACTATTTATTTAGGCTTACAATTTTAACCATTTTTCAATAGAAGTATTTGAAAGAAAAATGTTGTATATTGATTTAATAAAGATTCTAGAACTATTCTCAAAGCAACTGCCAACCCTACTTGAATTAGAATAATTTCCCTGATGCTGTGGGAAGGGCTGACTGGTCTCAATCTGTTCGTATTTTGGTATCACCCCCCATTAGCGCATGTAAAGAGCTATTTAAAACACATTACTGTTCTCAAGAACTGAGAAGAACATCATCAGTTGGTTCCGATCAAAATATAGGCGATTCTTCCCCGAGTCTTGTGTGGCCAATCGATTCCAAGTGGCGTATTTAACGAAATTCGCAATGGACTAAACACGTTTTTATTTGCAATTTCACGTCTCGAAAAAAGAGCTGAAATAGTGTTTACTTTGACAAACATTTCAATTATGCCTTTATAGTTTTTGCCGTTTTTTCAAAATAGATTTTGCGAAAAACAATGGCCGATAAAAGTGGCCTGACTGATGGATGGAAATCAATCAGGTCGATCGTAAATAAAGAGACTCAATGTAATATGGTTAGGCTGGGGCTTTGGTACAATAGTACACTTAGCCGTTGACATCTCACAGGCCTTACAAATCGTTTAATTATGGAATCACCAACCAGCTGAAAAAGAGAGCGAAAGAGACAATGCGAGATGGAGAGGAAAAAAGCGAACTTCATTAAAAACTATTTTAGTCTTTATTACATTGTTTGAATGACTCTCCAGTTTTGCCTTTTTGTGTACGTTGTTGTTGGCCAGAAGGAACCTCTATGTAGAGCCATCAAAGGCTGATGATGGTGTGAGTTCCGATTCTCTACGCATTTCGGTGGTGATTATCCGTGAATAAAGGACACATCCTTTCATACAAAAGAGACTTTGAAGCGTTTTTTCTTCGCTCTGTCCAGTGTTTTTCCCAAAATAATAATAAATATGGGACTAATGGAATTGTTAGGCCTCCGAATGTATTATAGAATGTCATCATCATTGCCATACGACCACCACCAGCCCTATAGGTAATAAAGGTAATAAATTTAAATCAAACCACATCCATCGTTTAGGCCTCATCGTAGTTTATAGTTTGGAGGCTCTTCTTCTTTAAATGCTGACTGCTGGCTGGATGGTGACAATTAAGCACACAGAGCAAGCAACTCGATTCAATTCATATTTGTCGCCCATTGTGTTCAGCTGCGAACAAAATGACGACGACGACAACAATATGTTAAATGAGAGTCAATTATGTTGGCTAACATCATTATTTCGACATCCAGGCACTCAATCTCTCGCGCTCTACTCTACTCTCCCATTCAATTCCAATTTTTCACGGAAGGAGTGAAAATGAATTTTAGGGCCTGCGCCGCCGCCGCCACTCAGTCTTCTGTCTTTGCCCACATTTCACAAATAGATTGTTATAGACCGATCCATCCACCTCTGATTGATTGTGTGCTCTGCTCTGTTCTGCTCTGCTCTTTCCAAGCCCTATGGAATGGATGAACATGTCGGAAATTGTACCTTTTAATGACAACTACTACACGCTTCATTTTATACTAATTCGTTGAATACAGCCTAATTGAGAGGCCTCGGAAGTTAACTATTTCGTATACAGATGACTTTAAATATATTTAGGGATCGTAGTTAATTTGGACATTGTCATTAAGGCTTAATAATGACTGTTGGGATTTTATGATGATTGATTTTAAAAAGATTTATTAGTTTTGGTGGAAGTTTTAATTCGAATTTTTAAATATTTATTTTTAGATTAATATATATTTCATAATGAAATCCAAATTATTTTTGAGAAAAACTATAGAAAATTTAATACCCTGTGTATGTGTTTTTAAAAAAGTAAGTGTTGATAAGTTAAACATTAACAAATTTCTAATATGTAGTCGTAAATAAAAATACAATTTGAATGGAGGTTTTAAGGGATTTTATTTTCAACCCTTGTTTGGATTTAGATTGTATTGTAACTTTATTATTACTATAATTGTAACTTAAATTAAGCTTAATTTAGTGTAATTATTAACATAAATAGTTAAACAAATTAATTATGTTCATGAAAATAGTCGAAGGTCAAAAAGAAGTTGCTAAAGAAGAAAAAAAATGAAATATTTTGCGATTTGTAGTGATAACAGTTTTTTAAGGTAGAGAGTATAATAAAATTTTATAATAGAAGGTTAAATTATCATTACAAAAAATACTAATGAATCGATAGAATGTCAGATTATTAGTTGTTGTATAAATTGGGATTTTTACCAATAAAAACAACAACCAGTTGGATTAATGTGTTTTTCTGATTTAGCAATTTTCCAGTTTCAGTTTTATCAGCCAAAAGCCCTTTCCTAGGCTTGGATATAGTTGGAATATTTTAAATGAAACTTTAATTACAATAGATTAATAAACACACATTTATCTCATCATTTGTCATGTAAAAGTCGTCTTGACAATTAGCTGCAATATTTTAAAAGCATTAGACCAATATGGCTTGAATTGAGGACTGGACACTTGTATATCATTTCTAGATTGTATATTGTACCAAGTTTCTCAGAAATTTTTATTACTTTTTGGCCGAATCGGGATGGATATTCAGCCCATTAGATCCAAAGAGTATTGCTTTAGGTTGATATTGCACGGAATTAACTAATTTAAAAGTCTTTTTTAGAAGAAATTATCACTAATTTTCTTGAAATGAATGTCAGCTCACCTCCAATGACGCCCCACATTCTATATTTCAAAATCTGGACGACTTGTATAGGGTTAATGATTGTATTTTTTTTAAATGTAGTTATTCCAAAGCATAAAACTATTGGAATTACTTGAATTCTAGTTATATTATTACAACTGATACTATTATATGAATCGTTGTTTTTGAATAATTTTCATTTCAAATTTCGCAAAATTGATTCAAATATTTACAGATCTGCTGTGACCTAAAGTAGGAATCTGTAAAGAGATTTACACACAGTTAAATTGGAAGATCCAGCTTCTTTTTGTTCCAGAGATATCAAGGATAAACGGGTGCGGCTATAACCTTAATTCACACTGTATATATTTGAAAGTATTGTAACTAGAATTTGGGTTTTCTAAATTCGGTGTTTAATTACAGTATGTGGAAGTTTATATTAAACCTTATTGGGATTTATTAAGAGAAAATTAACTTTAAGCATATAATTTATATGCTTCTGTCTCGTGGCCGATGTGGTAACTCATCCGGCTGCTTCTTCGAAATCAAGGATTCGATTCCTGGGCGGTTAGGATTGACTGGGTCCTTTTTCAACTGGTCTAGGTGCTATTAATTGACTAATAATACACTGAAAACAAACAGTCACCGAAATGTCGCAAACCCGTTGGTTGAGACCCATGTTCTTTACAGCAATTGAAAGGGATTTTTTTAATATAATTTATATCAATTTAAATATGCAACGATTTTCTCTTTGAAATAAAATTTACTTTATTAAAACTCGACCCTCTCTAATTCAAAATATCCCTCGAGTTTCGAATTATCGAGAGACGACTGTATAATATATTTCATTAAATACAATATGAATTCTATTATTTTAAATAAAGAGAAATACATTGGATTATTGTTGATAATGTGTTTTACTGAACATTTTATTTCTATTTTATCACCTTAATGTTAATTATTAAACGTTTCATAAAAATTGGTAAATTAATTTCCGATAACGTCAATATTAGATTACGTAAATTAACCCAATAAAACGTGGAAAAATAATTAAATATAATCAATAAGTTAATTATTTCTAAAACAACGACGCAGTTTAGTCATTTTATAGAAGTCAGTTTATTGCTCGACGATTGTAATTAACAGAACATTTAATAGGCAATCATATCAAGTTAACAAATAAAATAGCAATGAAATGAACTCAAAATCAGAGTAGTTCTAACTCATTTAATGAATTATTTCATCATACAATACCACTTTCAATTAAACCTCAGAGCATCAATAAAAAATAAGTATTAGTACTCTAAAATTTTCTTTATAGTACTGTTGTTATGAAAATGTTCTTAATAGAACAATTATTAATCTTAAAAATCAAATTTATTGAATAAAATAATTGAAATTGTGAAAAATAACAACAACAAAAAATCATTTAAAAATATTAAAACTCAATAATTTTTAGGAGATAAACATTTTTGTTAAATTTTGAATATTTGTTTGTGAAGATATATTTTATGAATTGATTTTATCAGAACAATATATTGTAGAAATAAATACTTTAACAAATTTTTTGTATAAATTTAGATATTAATTTATTTGATAATTTATAATTTGATTGCTGTTTTCATGTATTCAAAAAGCTCCTGTGAAAATTATAACCTCATATTTTAAAAGCATAAACTTATGAATGTCACGGTTGGCCATAAAATAGTGAATAATTATAATCGGCTCATGTTTTTATTCATTGGGGCGTTTGCTGGATTGCATTTTATCAGTTACATAATTTTATGGGCGCATTTTATAGCCCGTAAACAGATGACAATTCGCAATTAATGTTTTGCGCTCGAACAAAGTGAGCGACGCGTCGGCCGACATGTTGACGAATTAATTGGTGATCGTTTTAGTTTTTGTTTTTTTTCACTTCACTTGAGAATTGTAATAATAATAGTGCTATTTAGTGGCTGTATGATGATTGAGGATTGATCCACGGCATTATTGGCCATATTCTGGAGCTATTCTTGAGACGATGACGCCGCCGCTTGAGCAGTGATTATTGTGTGATGAGAATTGATTTGTGCTTACTCATGATCTCCGCTCTCTCCGATCCTCGCCGCCAAAAACAGATTAAATTGTAGTAGGTGTGGTATGATCGCTATAATATCAAATTATTAAGATCCACAACAAATTCTCTTTCGCTCGCTCCTCTCGGTTGAATCCTTGGCGGAGGCTCTTTGATCTGCGCCGCCGCCCTGAAACGCGCGAATACCGAAATCGATTGCGGCCTGCTCCGTTCCAACTCGATATCACCGCAGCAGAGTCAGAGTGCACGGTGGTCTGCCTATCTGTGGACAGTAGGTGTTTGAGAGGAATTCCTTCCAATCTTAATTACAGGCTTTCTTCCTAAATCAAACCTAATGAGGGAAATAATCACTAGAGTATAATTTAAAATTTCATAGTTTTCTTGGTTAATAAAAATGAAATCAAATTCTGACTCTAATGTGAATAGTACGATTTTGTATTTTGAAGACTGTGGTATATTTTTATATTCAAACATTAGTCCTAATCATTTACGCTTGATACCAATCACATCATCGCAAATGATTTATGCCCTTTATATTAAACAGCCAATCGAAATTTAATACCGAGAAAACATTATGTATCATCTAGACCGGAAACGGTTATAACGTGTTTTTAGATTAGGAGGAATCAATATGTATTTGCCATTTCTATATATATATATATATATATATATACTTAATTAAAACTTATACTTGATTCTAAAGTCTAAATCATTGAAGTTCTTAGATATTTGCTGTCCCTTTTAGGACTTCGATATATTGTCATTACACAATGACAATTTACAAAACTTCATTTTAAAAAAAATTAAGGGATTGAATTAACGGTTTCATCGGAGAGGAAAGAAAAATTTAATTTGCCTATCCAAAAAAATAAATTTACAGTAAACTTTTCTGCAAGTATTACTTCAAATTTAAGTATTAAAAATATCTTTGCAAATTAATATCGAAATGTCTTATAATGAAAAAAGAAAACAAATTTCCCTCAATGTAAAATTTAGGATTCATATCTTGACTTGAAGAAACTTTCCTGAAAGCCGAGATAACGCCCACCATTTTTAATACATATATGTATTTTAAGAATATCCTGCTTGGGTATAGAATTAATTTGAAATGTTAGAAAATAATAAATATTAAACCGGCAAAGAAATAATGTTATATTTTTACACGATACAAATACCATTCAAAAAATTTAATTGACTTTGAATTGCGATATGCCAATATTAGTTTATAGCCACCAAAGAATCACAAACACATTTAAAACTGCAGAACTGTTCGGAAAAAGGTTACCGTTCTTTGGACGATATTAGTGGTAAACCGTCTCGAAAGACATAGTTATAGTAAAATAATTAATGGACTTATGGAATTTCACTGGAATTCAAATTATATTTGTACACGAAACCAATACTAATGCAAATAAATAGATTTAAATTAAAATTTTGGTAAAACGCAAATTGTGTCACATGACCGGATTCTATGTGCACAGTATTTTAAAGGAAAAAATTGCATTTGAAATTTAATTCACTTGACATATTCAAGTTTTAAAATTAACCACTAGTTGGCGAACGTGTCGATTTGGAAATTTCCAGTCACAATACATTTAAAACGAAAATAAGGTAAGGCAGACAGTCAGAGATAGTAAACACGGTCAGCTTTTGTATAAAATTAGCATGTTGTGCTTCTAGGTGGCGCAGCACTACTGTTTGACAAGGGCTTTCTTCTTGTGGGATTTGCTTAGTATTTTCAAAATTTTACAAACACAGGAAAAGGTTGAGGTTATATTTTTTTTTTAGTATTTTTATATTGCTTTTTTTTTTAATTAGGTTAGTCAATCAATAATAATAGTTAAACAATATTAAACTTTTAAATGTTTTTTTTAAATATCAAAATTGGTTAAACTGTTGTTAAATACGGAGATAAATAATTCTTAACCCAGATGCAATTCATATTGTTGTACATGGTTTCCCGAAACCAGTGTGCATTGGGCATATACAAATCCATGCTTATGTACATTGCAAATAATGCCATATTATTGTTGTTGTTTTTGGGTAATCACCTCACTTATATTTATCGTTTGGCCGCCCGTTTTCTTTTCATCCGAGGCGCTTTGCCCCACGTACACACACACACACAAAGGCAGAGGAAGGGGGCATCAATTATATGGTATAAAGGTGTAGAGGGAAATAGGCAGAGAAAAACGCCACATAGGTGTACATTATATGCATATTATTAGCGGTGGGCTTTGCTGTGGAGTGGAACACACACCGAAAAGTATGATTGTGGCCAGAGGTGTCTGAATTATTCTCTTAATTGAACATCGTGGAACATAAAAGCCTGAAATTAATGATTGAGTTTATCAATTTATTTGGGTGGTCTGCTGATTGTTTCGGTTTCTCCTCTCGTTCTCGTTCAGCAGTGTGGAAGAAGAACCGGAGATCTTTGGCTCAGCCCCACACAAGAGAGAAGCCTCCACCTCCTCCTTCTTCTTCCCATGATCATCATGAGCCACGCCGCGCGATCAAATTATTAAAGTTTTTAATTTTATTTGTACTTTGGGAAAATAACTTCATTTATAACTGATGATGACGATGATGGCGTGAAACAGGGCCCCAAAAAACAGCCCCATATTTAGAGAATCACATCAAACGATGAGCGAACGAAAAGCGTTAAATTTCAGATTTATGATTTCTTTCTTAGAGAGATCACTTTCCGTTTGGTTGGACCACACATACACTCTTTCTCTCTTCACCACACCACCGTGATCTAATTAATTAACATCTAATTAATTACAGATTCGCATGCGGATTGCAAAACTATTCATTGAACATAATTATGCCATTTTCCAAGAATTTAACAGATCAAACACTAGCAAAAAGCAGCCAGTGCGAGCAATTTGAGCCCTTTTCTCGCTAATAAACTCATTGTAACTCTCTGGGTGCTGCACAGTGTCGTGTCACGATATAATTAAATGAAAAATTACAAAAGTTAATTATCTGTCAAATTTCAGTCTCAAAGAAATATACTACTACGGCCAGACCAAACCGCAATACTCCAATTTTCGCAATTTCTCAGTGAGCTGCGGAATTGTTGATTAATCATGTACACTAATTGGATAATAATTTGCCTATTAACCCGTTTTGTTAGCTAATGAAAAATGTTAAATTGTCGAGACTAAAACACTGCCGCAACCGCCCTCTCCACCTCCTCCGCCTCCTTCTCGCTCACACAAGACAAAAATTAACCAAATTGGATGAGAAAATTGTCGCATTTTTGCAACGATGGAATAGATATTAATAGAAATTCCGTAACTATGGCTGTTTTAATAATTAAGTTATATAAGTTAAATAATTTAAATCCAAGTTATTTAAAAAGGGAATTTAATGAGATTTTTATGTTAGTTAATGAATATGATTTTGTTCCAAAAAATGAAAGCTTATTCTAAAATTTAAAAATATACTCAAAGATGTTAAATTAAAAAGGGATAGGGGTTTCAGGGACAATATACCCACCTGATTTTCAATTTCAAAATTAATAGTCGAAACAATGTTTTTAGCCATAATCTATAAACAAATTTGTATCAAACGATAAATTGGATATTTTTCCATGCCATTATAATTGTCATATAGAGACCGAAAACCTATCAAATAGAGATCGTTATAATGACAAACATTTCCTAATTAGTTCTTTGCATATTTTTAAAATAAATTGCAAAATAAATATTTATTGCTCAGGTGTAAAATCTGTTTTTTAACACGGGAACTATGAAACACTCAGCTAGCGGCTCGGTTATCACACTCGTTTCCTTGTTAAAAGGCGACTTATTTTACACCCTTGTAACAGAGACAACTATTTTAATCACAACTCTATACGTATTAGCAATAAAAATCCTGGACGGATCAACTGGATCAAACGATCAATTTCTTTTTTTTTCAATTTGTAATGTATAATATTTTTTCCTGATCTTGTTTCCGTTTTTAATTATTTTATTGGACAAATATTATTAATAATTTTTAATTAAAATATATTTATATGTTTAAAAATTCTTGAAATTTTGAAGTGTTTTTTTTTAAATTTATTTTTTTTTTATAAAACGGAATATTACAAATATTTCAAATTATATTGTAAATGTTCAAAACTATAATAATGGATTCTTGTTGTGTTTAAGTTTTATTACCAATTCAAACTAAACATGAGCTACTTATTCAATTATAATTAACAATTTTACTAATTAATTTTAAATTAAACACAACATGCGATAAATCAAATAACTGATCGTTGAAGCTATACTTACGATCACTTAAGATCTTGCCGAATAATTTCAGTTATTAAATTGAAGAAAAGTGGCGTTCCTCGATTCATTAACAAAATAAAACTACCCTCCTAATTCCGCATTACAAATATTAGCCAAACGAAGGGCAATTGTGCCCCTTAAATTAAGAGTATGATCAGTTCGATCGATGGATGGGCATCTCTTAATAGGCACAATCAAACAAAACACAGATCTAAAGTGGCAGATATCAGTGAGATAAAATGATAGATTAGGCGGAATTCTCCTCAAACAGATGTAATTAGGTGTAAAGATAAGTAAGCGGAGGCCATAATTAGTCGACACCTTTTCATTATAATTTAATTTGATCACATCGCAGGCGCAGGTAGAGCGGAAAAAGAAAATATGATGAAGGGCCAGAAAAAGCAGAGAGCCGGCGGTCTGCTTTGGACTTGTTGCTTTGGTCCCAAACTCTTCTAATCTCTCTTCTGGCCACTACACTAATTCTATTTACATTAACTTTTCAGCTTTTGACAGGCGAGTAGGCGAGCGAGATCGAGCAAGATCGGACTGATCTATGCAGATAACGATCTGCTTCCTTAATTATTTGGTGCCGAGATCACCACACGATCTCTTTCTGGGCTGTTATTTGCTCTATGGAAACTAATTTTAGTGCACATAAATTTGCGAGGTGAAATGTTTTGATATAGAGCTATTAATAGAATTGGGCTTTGAAGTAGAAAATTTCAAATTAAGAACTGACCATTTCTAACAAATGATGATGTGCACTATAACGAAATTGATTATCTTTATGATTAATTTTAATACATAATGGGCTTCACAAATTAAATGTTGAGTAAATATTTTTGGGATATATAAACTCTTTAGTTTTCAAACAAACTAATGTGAAATTTTAACTTATTATAATAGGATAAACTTGAGAGAGACGCCACACTCCCTTTAATTTAGGGTGGGTCAAAGGTAGATCTAATTTTTTTCTGTGCTTGAAAGCTCTTAAAGAGAGCAAAAGGCCTTGACTTGACTGTACTTTTTTATGGAATTAAAATTTTAAAGAAATATTTCAATTTTTGTTATTGTTTTTGTTGATTTTTTATGGTAAAATCGTTGTGCTTATCTTAATTTATACAAACAAAAAGAAGTTAATTTTATAGTATAATATGTTATTTTGGTTGTTATTAATGCGTTGGTTAATGTTTTACCATGTTTACAATTTTTTGCTAATAATTTGAGCGCAATGGCATCTTTCTTATCAATTTGGGAGAAATACTATGTTATCGCCAAAATAAAGAAATGCGAAAATAAAAAAATAGTCTGATTTGATTATA
The DNA here is from genome assembly GCA_001014945.1 of Clogmia albipunctata. NCBI lineage: Eukaryota > Metazoa > Arthropoda > Insecta > Diptera > Psychodidae > Clogmia > Clogmia albipunctata. The sequence continues at coordinate 60,218 of JXOV01012775.1, forward strand.
TATTGTCTGGTCAAAAAAAGGGTCATGAATCTTGAAAAAAGTACTTTTTGCACTCCCGTATCTAAACCTACGCTATTCGATATCCATTTGAGTTTTGTAATGTTTCACTAGTGAAAAAAAATTTGTCATAAACTATCCAACAAATTTGTCTCAAAGTCAAAATTTGGTCGCCATTGTTGCCCTTAAATGTAGCACAATTGTAGCACAAATAACTATTTTAAAATTTTTTAATTCAATCGATTACATTAAAGTTTTTGCACTTTCATATCGGAAGGTTAGATTTTCGACATCGGTTTAAGTTTCACAATGCGTCATTTTTTCGCACTAATTAAAATTTTGAATTTTTATAAAATAAAGTCATATTTTCTACGAATAAATTCAGAAATTTCCGCGCCATTTTGAGGAAAAAAAATATTGTTCTAATCATGTTAACCAATTCAGTATTTTATTACAGGTAATTTGTTATTAAATATGGAATTGTTAATTTTATAATTTGTATCCGAAAAAATGTTAACAACTCTTTCAAAAATGATTGGGTTAATTCGGGAGAGATGCCATAATTTTCGGAAAAAGGGCTGTACATAGTAAAATAAAATGTGTAGTTAATTGTAATGCTTTTAACTTTGAAGTCTATTGAATTTAGTTTATTATCATATCCGTACATTTTGGCTGGGGCTGTCATTAAAAAATATATCTAATAAAAACTGGCAGTTGGAAATTTGACAAACATTCCAACATGATTGGGAGAGATGGCCGTAGAATCCATTTACATAAATTATATTTTCTTGTAGTATATTTTGGGGCGGAACTTTGTTTCAGATTATTGCAATATGAAATTTAGAGCTCCAAGGATGTAAAGTCAACTGTTTTTCAACGAGTGAAATGAGTATGAAACATTCGACTCGAAGGCGAGTGTTTAATCGTTTCCGAGTTAAAAAACAGGACATTACACCCGAGCAGGACATAACGTTTTTGCACTTCACTCATGAGCACTGAAATTTTTACAATTTCACATTAAATTTCATTATTTACAAGGAAAAATTAAAAATTGACAAGTTTCACAAATGTTTCAAGTGTAATCTTAACTTGTAAAGTTTCCGTTAACGGTTGGAATTCCTCTTAACTACTTGGTCATAAGGCAAATGCCTATTTTATTGTGACATGGAACATTTAAAATTTGAAAACAAGAAAACAAGAAAACATTAATTAATTTGAAACTTAATCACTGTCCTATGACATAGCCGAGATCAATATTTTGTGAAGTTTTAAGGCAACAATGGCGACCAAATTTTGACTTTGAGACAAATTTGTT
>JXOV01012783.1:0-17003 GCA_001014945.1 Clogmia albipunctata
CAAATGTGTAGATATACTCAAAAATTAAGTGCAATAAGCAAATTCATATTTAACCCATGTTAACTCATTTCAGGTCCAGTTTTTCGGATTTACCATAAAGTTTTGCTTAAAATGAAGTTGGCGGAAGCTATTGGAANTCCGTTCCAAAATAAGATGGATTAACTGACAATTCTCCAAAATTGGGCTCAAATGTGTAGATATACTCAAAAATTAAGTGCAATAAGCAAATTCATATTTAACCCATGTTAACTCATTTCAGGTCCAGTTTTTCGGATTTACCATAAAGTTTTGCTTAAAATGAAGTTGGCGGAAGCTATTGGAATATATTTAGTTATTAAATAATCTTTGATATAATAAATAAATCGATAAATATGTGAAATATGATTAGTCTTTTGTCTTCCAAAACAGTGAAAAAAGTACTTTTTTTTCACTCCTTTTGTGAACTAGAATTTCATGTACTGAGATTGATGAAAAAATGTGGCACTTTACATACAGTATTGCAAAAAATATATTGTTAAATCTTGTGGGTAATTATCTAAAGTTTGAATTATCAAATGGTCCGAAATAACAAATACAAAAGTTCGTATACATTGATACAAGTTTGACCTTTTTGCAATATCAATTTTCCGTCTATTTATCTCTGCAACAAATTGTCATTTGTTGGACGCTGATGACTTCGAATTACCGCGTGGTTTTGTTAAATAGCAAAGGTTTGTTTGTTCAAAGCAAAAAATGCTTTCATTTAGTTCGAAATATCAAGAAGTTTTGCTGGGAAATTGTGATAACTTTGAAATATGAAGATGTTCGAATTATTGCAGGCTGGAATTATCGAGAGTCGACTGTATATCACATTTATTTTATGATTATTTCGTGGCTTATTTCTATTTTAAAGATGGAATTAAAAATCAGAATTTTATAAAATTGTTTGAAATGTTAATTCTTATTCTATATTGAGTTATATTCGTATGTGTATATTAGATAGAGGAGTTGTAATATTTAAAAATATTCTCTAAACTGTGTTCGACCTTTCACTTTAGAAGAATCTTTTCGTAAGTTTCATGTAAAACTTTTACGTTGTGGAAATTAGTTAATAAATTTAGTTTCAGGGCATAGTTCAGTGAAAATTTCCGTGTTCCAGAGTTGGAATCAGAAAAATGTCATTAATTTCCAACAAATAAGATTGTAATTAAAAGTGGGATTTAATTTAAGAACTCGAATTAAAACTTTGGCTATGGTTTCTAAAAGACAGAGAGAGTCAGTGCAGTTCTAATATTACTGGAAATTAAAACTCGTACAAGTAATTTAAAGAATCCTCTTAATTTGAGCTCAACTCTTCTATTTCAATTATAACTGAATTAATTAAAAACGAAAGCAATCCGAAGCATATTTCGAAATAAGTTTGATTACTTTACACAACACCCATGTTGTGGATGTTGTAATTTAACATTAAAGCATTGTTGGTGGAGAAAGTGCATTTTATAAGCTGCTTAATTGAAATGCACATGTGCTGGGATTTACAATCTAAATAGACGGATAGATCTTGTTCTCAGTTGCCGAGTTTTTTGTGATGAATTGTGAATCCCGACAAAACCCCATTAAACCACAACTGAAACATGTATTTTGCAACAGTTTCAACATTTTGCAAACAAAAAAAAAAATACAGTAAAATAGTCCAACACTGTAAATCGCAAAGGCAGAGACAAGACACAGGCAAATTTAGTGGGAAAAATGTTGCTTTCCATCGCCCGGACCAGAAGCGAGCAACAGCAGCCAACATTTGCATAATACCCGCTTAAGTCCCGTAAAGATGAGGAGGAGGAACAAGGGTAGAGGTCGGTAGTGTTCTGTTGCTGCACCGAAATTCGCAAAATTTATTCAAAGCGAACGCGAAATGTGCCTGAATAAAAGACTCGGTGCCAAAGTGGGGGAAGAACTCTATTGTCAGAATTTGAATTTTCGTAGGTCGTTGTCGCCGGGGCTCAATCAAAAGCTCGTCTTTTGGCAGACTTAAGACGAAAGCTCGACTAAGTCTTCATCCACATGTTCATCTGTATTGTGAGGAGGGTCGGCTAATGATTGCAAATTATACGATTATCAATTTTCCATTAGAATGGTTTTAATGTAAATTGATGTAAATAAGTGCAAATTAGAATTTAAATAGGTATTTGGAAATTCCTTACAACAACTTGTTGTTTAAAGCTTTGTACAAAAAATTTATTTGTAGTGTCTTCAAGAATTTAATAAGAATAATTAAATTTAATTATTTAAAATACAGTAAATTTTCAAAAATCACATGTCAAAACAATAAAATTTGAACTTAAAAGTCATAAAAACTATTAAATATTATAAAAATTTCATTGATTTTTTAAAGTTGCGAATATTTCATAAATAACTTCTTAATTGTCGCTATCATAAGAAAATAATACGATGAAAAATATATGAGCAACAGTTTTCAAAAATAAACAAAGTAAAAGTTCTATTCTTACTTAGAAAGCTTTCTTTAAAATAAAATGAAGTGTAAGAAAATTAATATTCAGTATTTTACAGCTGAGGGTCACATGAAAATATTTCTGTTTTATAAACAGAACATTAATAAGTTCTTATTATTAAACTAAATTATAATATTTGTATGTAGGCTTTAAAAAAGTGGTTTTTTTATTTCCTAAGCGTGACTTTAGGAAAGATTATCTTTCAAAATTAAAAATTTATGAAAATATCAATTGGTTTAAAGTACTCTCAATTTCTTGCAGAATCTTATTGCTATCTACAATGTATATTCACCTTTAGTTATTTTTTTAATAACGAAAGAGGTATATAGGTTTCAACTTTCAACGTTTTTGCTTAAATGATTTGGCTTAAACTTTCAATTTTATAGCAAATATCAAGATACTGAATTTCAAAAGAGAAATTTCCACTTTTAATTATTATCAGCCGACCCCAAAAAGACATTCAACAGGGAGTTTTCAATAAAAGTAACATACAAAATTCACATAATATCGTTAAACAATTAGATGAATAGCAGCGGTGGTTCGGGACAAAGGAGGGCCGGGAACGACGACATGAAGGAAAGGGGGTAACAAAGAGACTTTTAAGAATAAAATTAAAGTAGAATTTTGATGAATTTCGCTGAACGAAACTTTTCCCATTGTGCCATTTTTTCTGGGAATTTTAATATTACAATAAAAATTGCTGCAAGGAGCATTCGCTTGCAAAATTCTGCATCTCCATTATTATTGTTGAGGAACTTAACTTTACCTGATTCGCAGTAGCGCATCCCGAAAAGACTGCATTTCTGCGATTTGCAATTCAATTTCTTGAGATTTTCTTTTGGCAGCGGAAAAATGAAGACAAAAGCTTAAAGAAATCCTTACACTTGATCAATATCATTTGCCTGGGAAAGTATCCGCCTTCAATGCCTCAGTAATTCTTAAAGACTTAAGCTATTAAAAGGACAGTCAATTGGAAAAGTACATGGACAGATAAAGAAATTCGGTTTAAATTTAGAAACAAATAAATTTAATTTGTATTTTAATACAAATTGATATTTAATTCTGTTTGAACAAGTTTAAGGTCTTTTGGCGGTAATTGGGGAGCTCAATCTCAGTCACTAGGATACATTTATCAAAATTAATTGATAATTGGACAACGGAGCCGCCGACGATAATTAAATATTCAGATAATTGTAATTTACGTTTTGTACATGCCTAAAGCAGAAATTTATTAATGGACCTGTTATTCAATGTCAATATCAATATAAATTGGCTTCCATTAAATCAAAACATCGTTAAATTTAAGTAATAATTTAAGTCCACGTAATTAGAATGCCGTTTGGAAGATTTGCAAATGTTTATAACACTGTAACACTGGAAAAGACAATGGAAGTAAGTAGGGATCGTTATCAATAAAGAAATTAAATAATGACAAATTGGTGAAAATCTCTGGAAAAGAATTTTAAAATTTCTGTTTAAAATAGATCAATAATGAATAATGATTCCATATAGTTATTTATCCTATAAAATTAAATTTTTCAGTTAATTATTTAAGGTTTTTCATCTGTATAGCAAGTGTGTATTGATTAATGGTTATTGATCGTATTTTATACAAAACTTTATGCAATGCATGAACTAAATAACATAAAAATCGGAAAGTGATATTAGTGGGACGAATATAAATAATTAAATATCCAAATCAATCAGCCATTTGTGAATATCTTGAACATCGTAATTCTGGTATTCGATGTTCGGGGTATTTTCCATGGTTTGATGACTTGATTCACACAGGCAGGATAGATCATTCTCAAAATCCCATTTACACATCTGGAACTTGCATCGATAATTTAAATTACACCAAGCCTTACGGGGTAGCCGAAGTTCCATTTTGTTAATTTCGCAAAAGATTTGAGATCTTTTCAATCCCATTCTTTAATCCTAATATCTTCAGCATCAAATCGTTTTCGCCAAGTTGTTAGACAAGTTTTAACGGAGGATGTCTTGATTTAAGTCTATAAGCAGAGTAAGTTTTCGGAGCAAACTCATCCCTCTCACCGAAGCGCAAATTTTTCGCCTCTTTTTGGTCTCTCTCTTGCCCCGGAGGAGTTTATGTAAATCTTACGCTCTCTCCTCCGAGCGGAGATGAAGTCAAAGCGGAACGGTTTGCGCCCAGAACTTGAATGTGTGTGATAATATTATTAAACACTATTTTCTTTTCATTTTATATAACAAATCATTAATGTGTAAACAGCAACAACTTCATTGAATTAAATTTTGAAAGAAATCGAGTATTTCTTATTTTAGTTTAATAATTGTGTGCACAAATTTCGGAGGAGCAAGATCAAATTCGATTTGATCTGCGCTAAAAGGAGAGGATTTAGTATGAATTCTTTACTCTTCCACTCATGTGAGCTGCACTTTGAATTCCTCTTTGAGAGAGGCGCTTTCGGAGGAGAATTTCAAAGAGGTGAGAGTAAAACCGCGCTCATTATTCACTCTGTTTATAAGTCGCCAATTTTTAATAATATTGCTTTTTAAGAAACAATATTAAAGTTATATAACGAAATCCCATGTTGTTAATTACTATTTCAGGATTTAAAAGTTGTGCGCAATTAAATTCTAATTATTAATTTTATTCCCAAATTTCATCATCAAAACATTAAAAATAAAACTTCAATGAAGCTGTATTGTATAATAATTAACCAAATTAATTCTCAAAATTACGCGAAAAGCCAACATAGGTTTTCACTATAGCTGACAATTTGTATTTCAATTACTTAATTTATTTTTGAAGCGAGCAAATTGCGGAAACTTATTATGATTCACTTTGAAATATAGTTTGATTTAAACTCGTTATAACTACGACTATAAAATCAGAACAAATTTCAGTAATTGCGAAAATAATAAATGAATGACGCATTAAATTTTAAACCGTTTAATAATTCGTAATCAAATGTTTTTAAATAAAAAGATATTGTCAATAACAATAAAGTGTGCCATTTTAAATTGTAAGATAACTTACAGATTAATGGGAATTTAATATTGATTCAGGTCTTCATTATGCAGTCTATACCAGCAGCTTAAATTGCACTAAATCAAATTATTTTTATAAGGGGAAATTTGCTCATACAATCTTATATTCAAAGGATACCTCTAGAGATACGTAACATTAATGTATATTATAGCCAGCGGGACACGATAGAACTGAAGAGCAAATGCCTGGCATCACCTGATTACACCAGCCGTTCTCAACTTCCGCCTCATCTGTATTTATAAAATGAATATGATTTTCTACAAGATAAGAAACTATTTCATATACTACATATTCAAATAGATATAACTCATTTGGTTTATCTTAAGACATCTTAATAACAAAAAATCTTTGAATAATTTCAATAAATCAAATTTTTAAGGGGACAGAATTGGATCTTTTATAAATGTCGGTAAGGTATTGAAAATTATGCAATTAATTGAATTTGACAGATATGTATAGTTCTGACTAAAAAAGACATTGGACAAGTATTGAAACCGATCTTTTGTTTATGTATTAGTAATATAACAAATTTTCCCTGTCAAATCCTGTAAGGAACATAGGGAGTATAGTGTTGACACATATACTGCCCTAGTGTGCCGTGCTAATTATGGGGCCTAATTACATTATGTCCTTTTTCACGTCTATAATGATAGACATGTCCTTTAAGAACAAAAATATATTTAAAATATTCAAACTAATATAGATAGCAACAACATAGGAACAGAAATATTTTAGAAACCAAAATAATTAACTATAGAAAATTCTTCAACAATGATTTACATTGAGACCAGTTCAAGTATTCTTTGTTATAAGATGAGGTACAATTCATATCTAAAATTAAATATGTAGCTTAATATCAATTAAACCAGCTCAGAATTTGAACCCATGTCCTCCTAGGAGGCTGTCGGGTGCGTTACCACTTCACTATGTGCGGATTATGTTTTATTAATTAGCTTCAATTTTAATAAGTAATTACCCTCACTATATGTTAATATTATGTTGTGTAGCCCAAAGATATCTGGCGATTCGTACTAACTTTGCATATTAATACCATTAAACCCCTCTTTTAAGGTGTTGAGACCTATACTGCCCTAGTGTGCGGTGCTAATTGGTGGGCCTAATTACATTATGTCCTTTTCCATACCTAATAATGTCATATCCATCAAAGACACAATTATATTGAAAATATTCTAAGGAATATAGATAGCAACAACATAGGAACAGAAAAATGTTATCAAATTTTACAAAAGTAATAGTTAAAGCAAATTCTTCAAATATAATTTACATAAGCATCAGTTTAACATATGTCCACTTTTTTATGAGATGGAGTACAATTCCTTTTTAAAATTTAATATATAATTTATTCTGTGACGATCGATTCTGCAGATTTTTTGGTAATTTGTTGAAATAGGCTTTGTATAAAATACGTTAGATATTAACAGTACCAAAATAACAGGCGTTGTTTAAAGTACTCGCTACGTCCGTGGTTTATTATATTCTAGTGTATGACAACGTAATAGTTATCGACCTATTTGTATTAATATTTAAGAAAAATCTATATACTATACAATTCTTTCGGAAATGAGTTAGATTTTACAATTAAATGTACTTAAATAAAATGGTATTTTTAATTATTTAATATTCTGTATTGTATATTTTTAGTTAATTAATCTTTTAGATTTTATATCCGAAAATGGAGCAAAAGGTATAAACAGTTAAAGTAGTTAAATGAATTTTAATGAAATCGTTATAGAAACGTAGCGAAATTGAATAGCTAGTGCAGAAAATTGTCTTCTGCTTAATATTCAGTTAGCGTTTGATTCGAATTCTTCTCGACGTTTGTTCATTGCAAACAAAATTTTTCGCCCGTAAATCGTGGATTCAATTCATGGATTAGGGTAGAAGAACCCATAGCGATTGTAAAGGAACGGGTTTGTTAGGTTAGAGTGCTATTATCATATTTGTCTGGGGCTGAGCCAAGGAGAAAAATCAGTTAAACTAATGTTGTTGTTAAACACAAATAAAACATTCTCATTTTCACCCAATTCTCGTTAAATGAGCCAAGGATCTGAACCAGTTCTAGCAAACAAAAGGAAATTTCATTTCATTTGGAATTTCATTGCTAATTTCGGGCTTGTCGAATTGCTGAGCGCAATTAATTTGGTGTAAAACGGCTAACGATTATTGGAAAAGTTTCAATCGGTTATTGCTTTCTTCACAAATTTCACATTTTGTGAATGGCTTGAGAATTGTTTGTCAAGAAATTTGAATCATAATTTAATATTTTGGTATATATAAGTTCTGTTTCTGAATTTTTGAGAACCATTGCAAAGGAATTATTTAGCAAATGAATTAAGAAATGTTATGTCATTTGAATACTTAAATAATTCCAGCTTAATTTTAAAATATTGTAATTTTTTTTCAATGGCAATTTCTGAACCTTACTTAACTACTGGAATTCTACTCGGACGCAGGATTTCTAATAGTTTTTAATTAATTTATTACCAAAATTTAAAATGACATTTTAATTAGAGTTCTACTACTTCTTGAATTTTTACAATTTACCCTGAGAAAAGCATTCATAAAAATTTTGACTAAAATCAATTATATTAGATTATATTGAAAGAAAGAAGCAGTGAGCTCGTGTTTTAATTGCATTTCACAAATATAGCAAACACGCACTATATTAATATCTTTAACTTGTTGAATTTCATTATTTAATTTATTATTATTTTTAGGTGGACTAAAAAATCGATTTAATTATTTTACTCTTGCTTTTGAAGATAAAATTTGAAACTATAATTTATTTGATATTCTTTTCTCCTTTCACTCAAGAACTGTTACTGGTTAAGCAATTGGTTTTACCGAATCGTAGTTTTTCAATTGCCCTATTTATTCATTTACCAATTGAATAACAAATCAAATGAATCATTATTTGTTATGATGGAATTTAGCAACATGAACAAATGATTCTTCATAGAACCTATTTATTGATAGGTTTTTGCTACCGAAACAGAACATTCATACTACGAAGCACACCATCCCCTTAATAACTTTCATCTGTATCCGTTCAATGAATGGCAGCAAATTACTAGTATTAAAAAGATTCAGTTTATCTCTTCGATTCTATGCATTCCATCTAAGCTTTGAAAACCTGTCTGGTCGAACGAATAGCATTGACGATGATAGTTGTTCGATAGTTAAGGATGGTGTATTATTTTATTATTTGTTAAATTTATTTCAAACAAATATTATTCACAGAATGTTGTTAGCGAAAACGAGTAAAGAAAGTCGAAAAAATTAAAAAATACGGTCTGATCATGACTCTAACCGAGCCTTTCGAATTGGATTCTGGGAAACGCTTTAACAACTACGCCACCCGATATTGAAATTAATTAATTACCAAAAATTTAATTTCGAATATTATATAAAATATGTTAATTGAAATATTTATTTGAAAGCAAAAAATTTCATCTTTATACAGCTTAAAGGATTGCATGAATACAAAACTTTTCTTCATGATAACAAAGAAAATGTATCTATAGTTTTGAAGTACGCTTTTCCTTGTTTATTTAAGGGATAATAAATAAAATTGAATCTAAGTTCATTTATGATTATATATAGACCCCAAAATGATCAGAAATTTATCCATTAATTATACATATTTACTATTCCAAAGGTAACCATAGATATCACACCACCAAAATAATATAAAATTAGACTATTAGACTAAACATTATAAGAATAGGATTGATGTTACAATAAAGGAGTCATAAACAATATCATATCGAAAATAAAGTCATTCTACTAAATCAATTTCAATTGGTGTTATTAATTCAAAGGGCGCGATGCTCAATGACAGGGAACAATCGCTAAAGTTGTTGTTGGAGGAATATGATGAAGGCTGGGTGTTAATAAAATGGACAATAAAACCCGTCAATCGATAAATCACTGTTTGGTGTCGAGTGTTGTCGTCGTGGGGCGCAACAGGATCACTGGCAAAGCACAAACAGCAAATGACATGATAATTTTACAGACATTCATCGCAGCACCGGTGATGCTTTTTAAAGCCGCCCTTTTAGAGCGGAAAATAAATAAGCCTCATGATCACCATCCTCATCATGATGATGATGTGGGACGTCTGTCTCGTCCTGTTCATATAGAACTAAGGGTGTATTACATGTGCTTCAGGTATCAATATGGACAATTCAATGAATAATAAATCACCAATCAATTACCTTGGTCATTCCAATCGACAGTTGTGTGTGAATAATGGTGAGTAGAGTGGGAGGAGAAGGGCGAAAATAGGGCTCTTCCATCACCCCCAGCAGTGACACACAGGCAGCGAGAAGCTTACACACCTGACACAAATAAGTGTCGATTCTGTTATGTTCTCGTAACCCGAATTCCATTGGCAGCGCTTCTTTCTTTTCCCATTATTATGCCCGTATAAATAAATCTGCAGACATGTAATACTGGTGCACTTCGGCTCAAATGGATTTATCTACTTAATTAAATATCAATTATAAATTTAAGAAATCTCTTTCATGAAATATGTGTGTTATGATAAAGAGATCGAAAGTTATCGAACATAATCAGTGCCAAATTGTGTGATCGCCTATTATAGATTTAACAAATTTTTACTTCTTCTACGACTCAGCAACCGTTGACGGTCTAGGTCTAACCAATTGGTTTTACATAATGAAAGTTAACAAATCCTACTATTCATTTGCCAGTCTTTCACAATTGACAATCGAATGCCATGTTTTTGCGAATCATTATTTGTTATGATGTGATTAGCACCATGAACAAATGATTCTATACGGAGCGTATTTATTGACAGGATTTTGCCACCGAAACAGAACACACATACTACAAAGAAGGCCATCTCTTTCACACTTTCATCTGTATCCGTTCAATGAATGGCAGCAAAGTACTAGTATTAGAAAGATCCGGTACATCTCTTCAAACAAATTTAATTCGATTTATTCGATGCTGAAAAAAAATTTAATTTAAATAATTATGTAAATTTCGCAATAACTTCAATTATACATACACTTATGTTCATTATCCATAAATGTATACGTTGTTAAATCGTAAAAGTCCGTACCTTAGGACCTAAGTTGACTTGGTCTTACAAGTCACTCAGAACACAAGTAATTTGGGAATCATATTTGTTTAAATAAATTTACAACTGTCGAACAACTAATATCGTCAATTCTTTTATTCGACTCAGAAAGGTTTTCAGAGCTTGGATAGACTGCACAGAATTGAAGAGATAAACCTTATCTTTGTACTAGTAATTTACTATCATTCAAAAAATGAAAACAGATGAATGCCATGAAATTGATGATCAATATAAAAATAATAAAAAATTCCCTTCCAATTCCTGTAAGGCACATGGGGAGTCTTAACCTCAACCAATGGGCTTAGACTTTTCATAACTGTTTTTTTCGGTGTATTATTAGTCAATTAATAGCACCTGCACTATTAGAAAAAGGACCCAGTCAATCCTACCCGCCCAGGGATCGAACCCATGGCCTCCGAGAAGGCAGCCGGATGCATTACCACATCGGCCATTAGGCGGGTTCAATCAATATATAGGCTCTAAATAGAATCATTCATACATGGTGCAAATCACATCATAACAAATAATTATTCGTAGACTTATTATTGAGTTATTAATTATTGAATGATTGGCAAATGGAAAATTATAACTTTGATTACGAAAGACCTCTTGCTTACACCCGGTTTGGTAATGGTTGTTGCGTTATTGTGATAAGATTGTTTAAAATGCATTAAGTCTTGTACAAAATACGATGGATTCGAGTAAGCTTGAGCCCACCTTTAATAAAGCACTCGCTGCGGATTTGGTTTTAAAAGACCCAAATTTAATATTGACTCATCTAACCAATCTTAAATTAACAACTCTCATAATATGCTGTTTTCATTTCTTAATAAAACAAGCAGTGTGAAGAAAAAAGTTTTAAAGAAAGAAAAAATAAAAATTGTCTTCGACAGAAAACTATTAAATAAGTTAATATGAATTTCATTCAACTGCATTAATCAAATGATTGGTACAATATTATAGCTTGATATAAAAATCATTAAAGTACTGAAGTATTAACGACTTTCATGACAGAATGAATATTAGAACCATATAATGAATTTTGTATGAGAAAAACATAAAAAAATATTTTTAAACAAAAATAATTCAATTTGTTTCCATGTAAACCTATGTGAAGTTTAATTTGCTGGATCGGTAAGAGGCGGAACGAAAACAACACCTTACACTGTCACTATTATAAACTACATCTGTCTATAAATCGGAGAAGGGTTCGGATTGAGACCGAGCTTAGGAGAGGGAAGGAGAAGAAAGGGCAGGGTTGGGAGTGCTGTAATTGGCCTGGTAATCGGTGGATATTGAGAGATAGGAGACGAGTTCTTAGCTGCTCGATGGATGTATAGATGGATGGAATGGAAACAAAGGCCGGGTATTTGGCGAAGGAGTGAAAGGATTCCAAAGGCTTCGATTTATGTATTCTACTCGGTTTGACTTTTATTGTCTTTGTCCGTAGTCTTCTTTTTGTTTCCTCTTTTCCTTTTATTATTTTATAACTATATGTATGAATAGTTGGAATGAATGCAGAAAAACAGACATCTATACAGAAATAGCACACAAATCAAACACATGCTGATAATGTATTAACCTACCTCTCCCCAGTTTCAGGGTTATCCTCTGTCTATCAGTCTGTGCATACATGTTTTCCCATTTAAAAGGGAAATATCATTAACGTCACATTATTCGCCTTCTTATTGGAATTTGTAGTTTTATTTATTGTGAATTCCAATCCCACTACACAACCCCTTTCCTCCCTTTCTCCATCTCTCTGACGACCGGTGTTTTTCCTCTGATAGTGACTTGTCGTCGTCCTCGTCGTCGTTCGATGTTGGTTATTCAAGTCAGTGGGACACAGCAGAAGAGGGAGAAGGCTCAAATATGTAGATTCAAAGCAGCTTCAACCTTGCCAATTTCCATGTCGCGCACCGTTCGATATTTATGGAACGGAAAAGGGGAGAAAAGGGAGGAAATAGAGTCGAATAAAAGAGCCTTTCCCCCACTAATACGGTTACAGTCTTGTATTATCAGTCGTTATCAGAGATTGCCTAAGCTGGGACATTTTTCCACCAGGCTTATTGCATAAGAAATAACTATGATTTCGGTTATTATACAATAACAGATTTTACTCTAAAAACAGAACCATAGACATAAAGTTATTTTTGTTCTACGAGTAGAAAGAGTTTGAAACTTTCGATCGATGTCAAGTGTAGCATAAAATTTGTAACTTTGTTGGAATAATTATAAAATTGCAGTTAACTTTATTGCATTGGTTGTAAAACAAATTATATTGAAGTATATAGTTCTACAGAAAGTTTACTTGTTTCGGGTTTGGAAATAAATTTGTTTATTTCAATTTTTACCTTTTTTAGGTTTGGAAAGTGTAGAGAAAGTAATCCAACAAATAAATCCCCCTTCGCAAAAGCTCTATGAAGCGTGAAAGGGAGAAACGTCGATTTTATTGATTTTTAATAGAAAGACATCATAATTCCGTTATTAACGATATCCTGGTGGTTTATTCCGAATTTAAAACAAAGCATTTTTGAAGCAATGTACTCAATTTTATGGTGTTTTTATTTTTCCAGATGATATAAATATTTTTATATTTTTTAATAAAAAGAGTAAATAGGTATTTCTATTAGAGTATGTGAAGTATAGTTTGTATATTTATATATATTTTACGTATTTAAATTTTAGTACATTATTTGCTCATTTGTATATAAAAAAAACTGCAAACCCTTTACAGGAATAACGTAATCCTTTTCCAATTCGGTGATTCCTTTTCGGATTTGGATTTCAACAAATATACGAAACCCGTTTTGAAGTCTATCGTTTCGGAATAAGGCAATAAATTGTTTGGGGCTTATAATTTGCAATAAAAATGGAAGAAATTTCATTCAAATGATGCGAAATCTTTAAATAATTTATGGCGCTTTCCGTCTGTTAAAATGGAGGATTATTACTAAATCATACACACAAATACGACCACTTGAAGGGGATCGAAGTGGCAGTCCACAAGGATTCAATTTGGCCAGTGAAAGGCGACGTGGTCCACTCCGCACGTACATGAGAGAGGCAGGAAAGTGAAAGGCCGAGATCGAAAGTAATGTCTCTCTGGGGTGCATTTCAATCGGGCCGAAGCCTATTAAATGCTACCCGACTAAACCGCATCAATTCAATTCGAGGCCCCGACTCATCAGTCAGCCGGAAATAAAATAAGAAACGTTCCAGATTGATGGCCCAAAGTCCGCAAAATGAGCATCGGTCCAAATTGGAAAAAAGAGAGCAGAACGTTTCATTTCGGGGCGCATCATTTATTATTAATCAAGTGTAGGGAGATTCTCGAAAGGAGCAAAGCACCACTTCCAGGTGTCCTCCTTGTTGACCCATCGTTAATTCATGCAAATATATCATCCAGTGTAAAATACTCCTCGTTCACAGCTGGTGGAATCCGGATATCGAGCCTCTTGATATCTCCGGGGAGCCATTAGACTTTTTCTTGTACTGATTTTTCTGGGTTGATTTCTGCGGTTTTAGTGAATTTATTTTTAGAATTCTTTTAAAGGTTTCAATTTTACCCTTATCCAATTTCACGAAATTTATGGTAACCCCCAATTATAGATGTTTTATTATCGTTTCTGTAAGTTTCACTTGTTAAATGTTTAAAATGTTATATAGGAAGACTATTTTAAATTGCGAAGAATTTTAATTTTTGGTTTTTATGTCAAAAACTAAATGAATTTAAAATATAAAATCAATTTTTATAATTAGAATATACTTGAATTAAATCACATGCTGCGGTTCCATTAGATTTTTAATATTTTATTTTTAATTAGAGATATTTAAATCATTTATTTTTTACAAAAATTATATAATTGAGTAATGAATAAGAGGTCCTAAAATTATATGGAAATTTGGGTTTGAGGGAGCAATGATTGAATAAAAACACAACTTAAATCTATTTTACAAAAAGCTTTTTAAGCAAAGATTTACTAACCAAGAGTACCGGGGAGGGCGCGAGTAGCTTTTACAAATTAAAAGCTTCAACCTTACGTTTTGAGGATTTTTTCACAAGCGATACAAAGTTTTCAATCCGTTGAGGCAATTTTTATTGAAGCCATTTCTAGATTTTTTGCATCACCGTTCTGAATTGATCAGGCGTTAAGAGCAATAAGATCATGACTTCTGTCCTGTTAATATCCTGTTATTTCCCGTCGTCTGTTTTTGACAATCTGTCCGCCGAGCAATTATACTTGACGATTATATTAAAAGTATTATTTGATTAAAAATTTAATTAAACGAAATTTCATTCAATATCAGTTCATTTTATATAGTTTAGATAGGAAATATAATCTTTCTATATAACTTCTACATATGTTATAATATTTGAATTGCATTGAAAATAAAATCCCCATTTCTTAAATATCAAGTTCTTCCTTTTCTCTGTATGACTTTCACAAATATCAAATGGGGTTACGGTTTGCGTCTAATTTTAGAAATTGGTTCTTGGAAAATTGTCTTAACCATCCGAAGGTGGGAGTGTATATTTTTATTTATATTTACCCTCTTAGAGAAATTACTAGAAACGTATTTAAACACAATTTAAATAACGCTATAAAGAAAATTGAATTCATTCAAATGAATTCGCAATATAATGAATGAAGGCGATTATATTGAAGTATTAATTTACTTTGTTTGCTTTTGAATTAAATCACATTATGTTAAATTATGTTTTATTATTGGTTTAGACACATATTATAATGTCTAGAACAATTTAATATGTATAAAAAATAAATCACTTGTTCTATATTTCGTGATAGTCACAGTTTTTGGCGAACATGAGGTTTTATAGTATTTATTCTTATTTCTCTAGCTTCGATAGCAAAGCCATAAAAAGATCCTGGAACGTGTGCATCTATGAAAAGGCCCGCATTATTCTCACTTTCAAGTTCGAAACGGGAATAAAGGATAAAACTGGGAAATGGTTTGGCAAAAAATAAGCTCGGAACATTTTCACCGATATGAGAAATGCGCTTGTGATCTGTGCATATGGATTTCAGGGCCTCGAGTTACCACTTATCCAATGGGTAGGTTTAAACGGAAATCCATAAATTCAGTGCCGTGTAGCTAAATAATGAATGCAACAAGCAGTCACTTGTGTGTGAATTTAAAAAGTTTTCCATATAGTTTTTTATTGTGCAATGCAATACCGAATGTGTTTGCATTCTCACTCTACTTTCACATTTCTCTCTCACTCTTTCTCTCTCTAGCCATAAATTAAGCCACTCTTTGTTTGCCGACACACTGCAAACCCGAATATTAAAGTTTTAAAAGTGGCTATAACTCATTCTGAATTATTTGATCTCCACACGTTAACCGAAACGTGATGAATTATTAGCATTTTCCATATCCCATATTCTGTCGCATTTTATGGTCCTTTAAAAATTGCATTTATATTCAAGTTCCATTAAAAACCATCTTTATGGTATTCCTAAAAAATGTTCAAGTACATTAAAGTCTAACTAATTATAGACTATTATGTTTACATTTTTTATTTTTTGTTGTTGGATTTTCGAATAATACAAATAAATTATGTTTTGTAATTTAATATAAAAAAATAAATACTAATTGAATTTCAACTAAACCAAATACAAGTACAGTTTTGTGTACTAACGAGTATACCACTGTTTGTAATTCTAAACATGTGTAAATAACAAAATACTAAGCTTCAATTATGATGCGTGCAATTGCCAAAATCAGAAATAATTTATTAATTTAAAGTAATTTTTAACTAAGAATTAAAAGCAACGCTGCTTAATATTTGTGCTGCGCCAGCTAGAAGCACAGCATGCTAAATTCATACAGAAGCTGACGGTTTTACTGCGTCTGACTGCCTCTGACTGCGTAACCTTACTTTCTGTTCGTTTTAAATGTATTGACTCACTTTGACAAGCGATTTAAATTTAAAATGGATTTTTTTTTCTTTAAAATACGTTTATACAATTTTGTATAGTAATAGTGTTATTATAGTAGTCAACGCTTACTCCACAATGTGTATTATTATATTGATCTGTTGAATAATATATTATTTATTACTAACACAAAGAAATTTGTATATCTATTCTTCATTATTCAATCGCAAAATTTTGTACTATTCTTAGTAGCCCAAGAATGAAAATATATTTTGACATTTTTCATGTCTCTTTATTAGGTAGACTATGATATATTAATCAATTTAAATTTGTTAACATTAAATGACAAAAAGTAAAGTTCTTCTTAGACGTTGATTATGGCTTCCAAATGTGGTTTAAATGATGAGTGCTGTCACGGGCATATCAGTGATACAGTGCAGGGTGCAAGG
>JXOV01012787.1:1224-12517 GCA_001014945.1 Clogmia albipunctata
AAACAATGATTCCATAGACATGCAATTTCATTATCTAATCATAACAGTTAATTGGGAAATTGAATTTTAAAAATGTGGGCGGATCGTCCACAAGCAGTAAACCGCTTACTTTTTTGGTGTGACCAAGACATAAAGCAATGGGTTTGACAATTATTTTATATGCAGCCATTTTTGTTCCAAGCTTTAATAAGCCTTAATTATTAAAATTTGACTAATCTAAAATTGCTGTCGATGATCTCTATATTAAGGCCTGAAAACTGGAGAGTGTACGCAATAAAATCCAATTTACAATTTAATAATCCAAACTTTATTCATTCAAAGAATTCGCCGCTAACTGGATTGTCTTGAAACGGTTTTCCAAAAGTTTGCGTGTTTCTTGCTTAAGAACGATTTGATCATGGTCCTGAGGTGGGGACTGATTTGCTCTTTGGCGTGCCACGAGTTCGCCAACTGGAAGGTGTCCACTAATCCAAAGGAGGAGCACTTTAAAATGGCAGCCATCGCCGATTCCTGAACCTTGTGCGACGGACTCTCGTGCAGCACCCTCTTGAACAGCGCCTGGAAACTGGTAATCGTCTCCGTTTTGGGCATAGTCTTCACTATTCCGGATATCACAGCCAAACAAATCGTCAACTTATTTTCACTTTCTCTCGAATTGATTTCAATTAAATTATGAACTAGTGGGACGATTCTCTTCTTTAGGATCGAATCATTCGCCCAGGACCAGCCGAACCGTTTAGCCAGGAGCAGGAAGGCGTGCACCAAGTTGTAGTGTCTGTCCTCGTCTATTCGTTGCATTAAGAAATTAACTGTAAATTCATTTGTCGGTTGTCCAATTTTGTAATTGTAATGGTTTTGGAGGAGAGTTAAAAGCCTTTTCTTGCTGTCAAGTATCAAACAAGTTTTTAGGTTAGGATTATTATCGCCCGCCATTTGATTTAATAAGATACACTGCATTGTTACAATCATGGGATCGTCCCAATTGTAGTCTTCACAACTTGTATTCTCACTTATTTTTGGGAGACAAAAGGGAAAGGCTTTCAAAAGCATACAAACTATAATAAAACACTTTCTCTGAAGATAATACAAAGCCTTTGCCAGAACAAGCCTCACCGGGTAAGTATCTCCCGATTTGTTCATTTCCAGATCTAGTAGTCCTGTCATAACATAAGTGAAATTGACAATTGCTTTTGGAGACTCGGAATCATTGCTTAAAGTGAACAACTTTTTATCAATTTCCTTTAAAACCTCCTTCCCAAGCCCCAATTTCTCAATTAATAAAACAATTTGCTGGTGTGGTTTAGGCATAAAGGGCGCAAAACAATTAAAAGGTTCAAACAAAAGATTATCTTCCAACTTTCCAATCGATGAAATCATAACCTCTAAAAGCGATCCTGAGTTACTGTCATTTAAAATTTCTCTTATTTTACAAAATGTTATTTGAACAATTTCCTGAGTCCATTCCGCACTTAAATAGTCTTTCATAATATTCCTAAATTTAATTACATCCTGTCTATTTGAATTTGCTATTGAAGTTCTATTAAAAATTTCACTTTTTTGCATAATTGCTACAATTGTTGACTTTGACAGATTTGCTGAATTTACTAAAAGAGGAATAGTTTTAGGTGTAAAATGAAGATCTTCATCTGTGACTCTTTGAGGTGATCTTGGTGATTCATAATTTAAAATTCCACTATCTACAAGATTTGATTCTTCAACTATACAATTAAAATCACTTTGTTTTTTTGAATCATCCTTTAAACTTTCTTCCAATTCATTATTTTCGACTAATTCAGAACTTTCTTCCACACTATTCAATTCTGAAGACTCTAAAACTCCATCATTTACTTCGACTGGATTACTCTTTGGTATTGATTGAACATCTCCATCATTTTGACAATTTATAGGAGATTTAGGGGTTTCAATTTCTAAAATACTCAATTCTCTTTCCTTTTCTAACATTTCCGAATCACCTACAACCTTATTGGAAGTACAATTTAATTCATTAATCTCTTCTAAATCACTTCTTGTCGTTCTTCCTTGTACGATGCTTTCGATCAAATAATCCAAATCTCCAATCGGTTCGATAAGGGTTGGAACCTCGTAATACGCTCTAATTAAATCCATATCAACAAATTCATCCTCACTATCCAAAGACTGCTCCAGACTTGAAGCCGGTGGTTTGCATAATCTAATCTTCTTCAAAGGCGTCGACGATGCATTACAATATTCTGGTTTCTTCTTTTTCCGAGCCTTTTTCTTAACCGTCTCAATGTCCTTTTCCGGTGTCGACTGCTCTTCCGTTAAAATGTAGACGTTTTCGTTAATTTCGAATTCTGAAAAGAAATTTTAAAAATCGTTATTTGGATTTAATTTAACATAATATTAGAATATTATTACAATTGTTCAACAAAGCATGGAAAAAATGGACCGTTTCTAAACAGGTGTAAAATTCTATACGAGTGTTTTCCATTCAGTTTTATACGAAATCTAAAAGAATTCCAAAATATATAATAATAAATAAATCTTTTAAACACTGTCTTTTTTGCAATTTATTTGCCAAACTTATAAAACATTTATATTTAAAGAGTCATTAAATATACTATTCTAGAATAGAAAACAATTTACTTCCAGATTTTTAATAAAGGTGAAATAAAAGTAATGATATTATTATCCCCTTTGGAATATGTTTAAGTAAATTTAATTAATGTTATTAGTAGTTCATAAAAATAAATCATTCGTCATTGGTTTTGCACAATAACATAAATTCTCAAGATAAATATTTTTATACATTTGATGCGTTCAAAGTAAGCTTTTGTTCACTCATAGCATCCATTCAAAATTGGTTTTTCTTCTCTAGGGAGACAAAAAACAAAATTTTTTACTTTGTCTCACGCTCACGTACTAAGATAATAAAATAATGTACTGAGATTATTTTATTAAAATTTTTGAGATTTTTCGAATCAAAGACACTAGATTACAAATGTATAAAATTATGTGTACTCTACGGGTTCAATTGAATTTTGTTCATTCGAATTTCTTGTCAACCTCAGCAAGCTTCGGTTGACAACTGAAATTCTCAGTGAACAAAATATCACTTTGAACCCTAAGTGTACAAATAACTATTACTTCATGCTTTCCTAATTTAATTTATTTATTTATTTTTTATTTTTTTTATTATTCTATATTTCCGACACCGACCATCAGGTCATATGTGTCGTTTAAGTACAATTATATACAATTTCTCTTAAAGCTAATCATTCAGCTCTTAACTTGACATGTTCTTTATTAATATTAGCATTAACAAACAATTTTGTTTACTTTAATAAAATTCATGATTTTTTTGTAATCTTGTAAATTCCACTGGTTAATATTATTGAAAGGTCTTTGAACCAAAATGGAAAATTGCTCCCTATTGGAGCTATTACAACATGAATTGGTAAACCAACAATTCTTTTGAAAGTTTCACTCAATTGACAATCAAGAAATCATTTAATCTTATATATAAAATTCTATGAGGCCGAAAGGCACCGAAACTAAATTCCCAATTTTAATGAAATTTTGGGGATATATGGGGATTGTCGGTCTCATGGTTCTGTTTTATTTTACAAACCCCTAAATGTTAAGGGTGAGTTATCCCTATCTTTTACTTTGTTTCGGAAAAATTGCTATTTTTGATTCTATTAAGCATTAAAAAAATATATACAATAAAATCAGGTCCATATGTATAAGGGATGAGCTACCCCTAATATAATTCTTTTCACAATGCAATGTTTAAAGACGAACTGATCCAAAAAATTTAAACCGATTTTAATCAAATTTTGTAAGCATTTGAGGAAGGTCGGTTACCAGATATAGTTATATTTTGTATTTGATTATGATAAAGCATTCAAATATACACATAGAAAAAATAATTCACACCCCTACACTAGCTACTACTAACAGAGCTGTTTGAAAAAATGCAATTTAAAATACTAATTATGTTTTATTAATAAAATGGGATGCAGTGCGGGAAATTTATTTTCGCGTAATTAATAGCCAGTATATTAATTTCAAGGAAGGACTATCAGTGCAGGGAGCAAAACACCCTCACAACATTTTCACATGATTTGAATAGTCTAAAATTTGAGGACAATGCAAACTAACTGTACATGTAACTAAATAAAACCCCCCTTTTAAAGTGGACAGACCTATCCTGTCCTGGTGTGCGGTGCTAAATGGTGGGTCTAATAAACACTTTTTCTTATCCCATGTTAATGTTCCTCAAGATCATTTTAATGAATCATTCATCATTATAAAAAAACATTATTAAAAACTGTATCGATACCAACAAATTAGTTAGGACCAGCAATTGTGATAGGCTGGGAAAGCGAGCGCGAATTAGTAGAGGGGCGTATGGCTGTCGACCATAGGACACGTTTTCGTGCATCGTTATAATTATCTCGCCTACCAAACAATAACCAATTAATAAAATGGATATAATAGGAATTTTAGTTTTAACAAATACTTGTAAAAATATTTTTGCAATTTCGTTTGTGAAATGTTTATCTTCAATTTCAATATATGAATGAACAAATATTATTCTGGCCTACTATATTCAATTTTGAAATATAATTTTTACTTATGCCTCTTGGGCCTTTTTGGTTTACATTTCTATGCTGAATTATCATTTTCTCTTAATCAATTTTGATGTTCTGACTTTTAAAACCATAGGAATCTCAAAGCCACCTTTGAATTTCTATTTCAAGATAATTTTTAAGAAAAGTAGCCATTCACAAGTCATCAAATATTTAATTGTAATTAGCAAAAATAATTATTTGTATTGAATTATTGAATAATCAACTTAAGGGAGTTTTAAATGGTATATTTGTAGTTTTGCATAACATATTTACCTTTTTCCATAGATATTCTGGGAGATGATTTCGGTAGAAAATTCTTCAGTTTGTTTTGTTCTAGAATGAAACTGCTGTCACTGTTTCCCATAAAATGTCCATTATAAAACTGTTGTTGAAATAAATTTTTCACAAACTCCGTGCTGTTTTGTGGACTAGAATTGGCAGAGACCATATTAAGAATCATGCTACCCACCATGGACCACAGGATTTCGAATTGGGACCTCGATAATAAACTGTCTTCGTCAAGAAATTCATTTTTAATTTGATCACGAAAACTCTTTGAATTTTTGGAGTAAAGTTTATGGTTGATATTATTTAGATCTGTAATAGTTCCTGCATTCTTGGTGGTTATTTTTGTTGGTTTTTCTGGGGTCGAAGTTGGAAGATTAACATCAATTATTTCCTCGACTAAATTGGGAAGGTTTTCGATCGTTTCTTTGAATATTTCTTCCAAAAATAGACAATTTATATCTTCTTCTGGATCACTTAAACTTTCTGGGGGAGGTTCTGGATTTATATACTGCGTTCCTCTTGTAATTCGACTGGGAGGACAGGTATTTGTTCCAACATCTTCCTTTTCCACTTCTTTAATAACTTCTGTATGGCTACTTTGATCGTCCGTTTGAATTGACATTTCTTTCACTTTACAGATAGTATTAGTGCCAATTGATCTAGTACTCTTTGACTTGAATGGTTCTACAACTTTAATTTCTTCAACAGCCACATTTTTTAACAGAGAATGTCTTTTAACTCTTTTTAGAATATCTGAATTTTTCTTCTGTAAACTATCCGAAAGACAGCCACTGTCTTTGAGGACTTTCAGCAACAGAAAGTACTGTTTTGTAACGTCTAAATAAAGGGAATTTGATTCCGACTTTCGGTCTACTAGATCCTCTTCCATTTGAGCTATAGTTTGTTTCAGAGAAATTTCCGAATTTGCTCTTGCATTCTCCAAATCCTCTAAATACTTTCTCAGCTGTTGATTTTCTAGTTGAGCCGCTTTCCGAATGTCCTTTTCCTTGTCATAAAGACGATTAACACTGTCCACAGAGTCTTTAAACTCCTTCAAAGTTGACTTCATTTCGGCATTTTCCGTTTTGTACTTTTCCACAGATTTGAACAGTAAATCGGTGTCTGAAATAACACTGGCCAATGCAGAAAGGTTCCTACTTCCATTTGCATCATTTTTCGCCACTGGGAAAGGCAAATGGGAGTCAATAATCTAAAAAAAGAGGTATTATTCGAAATGAAAATAACGAAATATAAACAAGAAATACAAACCGGCATTTCGATTTTATCCAGAAAACCGAGTAGATCCATTGAGTCGGCCATCGCTGACATGTATTTCACTCTCTACCTTATTATTCAAAACCTAGTAAACCAACTTTATTTACGCAAAACATCGGAAAACATGAAAACGTTTTTTATTTAGAAAATGTGACTTTTTGGACAATATTGAATAGTAACTTGTTATTCCGCTAGAGGCCGCTAAAAACGTTCTAAAGAATTCATGGCTTATCTAAACCGAAGCAAAGGGTCGTCGTCCATCTGACCATATTTATTTGTGCCTTTTCATTCACATTTTTGACGATTTTTTGAGTTTTGGCTGAAAATTAAGGAAAATCCCTCCAAGAAGACTTTTGTAGGAATTTTTTGTGTTAATAAAGTGTTTTATTAACATATAATAAAGTTTAAATTGCGAAAAGTAATAAAAAATGTTAAAACCGTTAAATAATTCAAATACAAATGGTGTGTTTATGTGGTTCAAAGAGTGTATCCGATACTGGTATCCCTCTCGCACCTGAATTTTCACCATTTTCGGAAATGGTGAGATTAATAAACGTTTTAACGTTTAATTTCAAAATAGTTGAAATTTCTACTTGTGTTTCCAATTGGATTTTTTGTGTTTTGCGGAACGAATTTCGGAATTTTTTTAAAAAGTAAAATGAATTAAAAACGTGAAAAATGAATGAAAATCGATCGGAATCGTGGCAATCAGGTGAATAAAATTGATGGTGATTTAGTGACAAGTGTTTGGTGCTTTTTGTTTTGAAAAGAAAATCGTATTTTCGATGAATGAATGAAATTATTTATAATAATTATTGTGCTGCTGTGTGGAAATTGAGTGTTTGTGCAATTTGGTGAAGAGTGTTGTGTTGTGCTGGTGGAAAGAAGCCAAGTTTAAAAGGGTTTCGCAAAGGCAAACAGAAATACAAATTGGAAAAACAGCAAAAGAAACCAGAAACAGAGAGATAATATGGCGAAATTGACCGAAGAAATGGTTGTGGCGAGATCTAGACAATCAGATCTGTCTACAATAAAGAAACTGAATTGCTGGTAATTAATTTAATGGCCAATTGAACGCTTTGTTGGGCATTTAATAACTCGATGCCTCTCTTAGTTATCACATCAAAGTAGGCATTTCTAACATTTGATTTTCAGTAGTGTACTACTATGTTCGATTTTAATTATCGTGTGTGCGAATCAATAAATCAAAAACAACATACTGAAATTCACCATTTTTGGCATGGATCAACAAAAGCCACTCTACCACACATAGTTCGTCGTTCCCTGTGCGTCAATAACTCCTCAAGGCCGTGGTTTTAAACCAAATTGGCATCACACTTGGCAAAAAACAAAAGACAGTGCGATTTCGTCGCCTTCTGGTCTTTTAAGGACAGACCAGAACGCGACACTGCCTTTTAAGCACCTGGTCGTCTGTCTGTGGAAATTTAATTCTCACCCTAACCTGCCCCAAGTTCAAGCCCAAAAATGGACTTTTTGATGACTAATCGAAAGCGAAATAGTTATTATTAAATTGTCTTTCTTTTGTTTTTTGTCATTTGTGCTAAACGGGTGTAAAGTCAGCTGTTTTTTAATGAGTGAAGAGTTATTGAATTGTCTGAATTTTTCTTTAAAATATATTAAAGAATGACTTTTATATATTTAACTCATGAAAAAAACACTTTTATTCAATAGATTCGTATTAAATATGATATGAAGAGAAATTTCTCAGACTAGACTTTAATGTTGACTAAAGATTTTTCTCCCTAGTACAAAAAAATTCTTGTGGACACTAGTGCAACATTAAGACAAATTTGTTTGTTGATTTACTAAAAAACATAATTAGTGTAAAAAATGACATATCACGAACTATAAATCAATATAAGAAAGCCTACTTTTCGACATGGTATTACAAAAAGAAATTTATTTTTGTTCTGATCAATATTTTATCACCTTTCAGGGGCAGCGACTTGACAGATGTGACCATAATCAGGCGGATGAGAGGCGTCGAGGTGCTCGCTTTAAGGTAAGACAAGTTCCAAGAGATCCAAGACCAAGAAGGGGGAAAAGTAAAAGAAGAAAGGAAATAAAAGTCGGCCAAAAGACCGGATTTTGGTTCAAGTTCATTACATTTGTTGGGCCTTTCTTTCATTCCCCCAGAGTCAACAAACCCGAATCAATTTTTTCACATATTTTCCTTTTACTATGTACTTTACTCTTCCCTTTATACGCTTTTCTGCCAAATCGATATGATAATCGAGGTATTTCAGGCACGGAACTTCGCAAAAACGTAATTTATGGTGATAATAAAGAGACCCGGGTAGTTTTATCAATAAACAATGGAGTAAGAAGAGTAATACCTGTTAAAGATAATATTTACTCGCTGATTATTCCATATTCAATTAACTTTGTTTTCTAAACTGAACTTTTCTGAATATTGTAATCAAAATTAATTGGTACTTAAAAAATTAATTGATTGAATTGAGAGCTCCCAGAAATAGATTATTGCTTGGGAAATTTGAAATATGCTAATGGGTTTTTTTCTTCTTAGATATGTAATTAAGAGACATTTATTACCGTTCATTGTTTTAAATTGAGTTTAAGAACCGTTCCTGATATTGTTAAATATTGTTTTTTGTTCAATTTTAGAATATCAGAGATAAAGCGCATTGATATTTTAATCTTTTATTTGAATTGTTCTGCGGTGTCGAATGGCGAGTCTAATAAACTCTTACAATATATATATCCTCTAAAGTGTCCAGACCTATACTGCCCTGGTGTGCGGTGCTTTATTTATTTCTATTTTATTTATTTTGCGTATGAGTTTTATTAATACAAGTGAAAGTGTACAAAAATTTAGAGTATCCTTAATCNGAGCAATCAACCATTTTATGGCGTCTTCATGAAGATTTTTTATATCTTGAAGTTTTCCAGTATATCTCAGCTCCGGGCATTCTGACCATATATGCTCGATTGTTTTGTTGAGTCGCTCCACACTGGCAGGACGGATCGTTTTTGAAGCCCCATTTGTTCATAAGGAAGTTGCATCTTCCATGGCCTGTACGCAAACGGTTCAAACTACACCAGGCCTTACGGGGTAGTTGAAGTTCCGACTTGACATATTTACCAAATTCAAAGAATGGTGATTGAAGTCCTTTATTGTCACATTCTACAATCCAAACTGCTTTAGCATCAAATCCTGTCTTCAAGCAGTTGTTTAGCTAGTAGCAACGGAGGATGTCTCGATTTAAGTCTGTGCGGTGCTAAATGGGTCTAATAAATACTTTTATCCTTTTCCATCATATCCCATCATAAACCTTTGCAAATCATTATATTGATATACTTTATTTATAGAATGTGAGCTTGGGCCAGAAAATGTGTTGGACAGGGAGAGCTAGGGCGATATACGAGGAGTCCGTAATACACCTATTGATACGTTATCGTGCATCGTTACAATTATCTTATTCATTTATATATGAATACGGGCTGTAATCCCTAAGCGGGTTCTGCGCCCAACTTACCAATATTTGAATTCTTCTAAAAATTGTAAAGTTGCAATTTTTAAGTATAATAACAATTATTAAAAAATTATCTTAATTCCATATTATACAACTAGGTTGATAAGTAAGAAATTATCAAATACTAGTGTTCTAATTGAATCGCTTATTTGAGAAACAGCATAAGCGCCTTTTTTTAACCATATTGTTTTTTTTTTATAAAAATGGGTATTTAAAGAATAGATTACATTATTATAGTTATTTATACAACAAAGTCGGTAAGATAAATCACTATTAAACACAAGAGTTGTTAAAGAAGTCCCGAGTGTTTAATAATGCTTATCGACCGTGTTTTATACAAAATTTTATGCATTTTTAAATAAATTAACTTCAAAATTAAAAAAATTCTTAGAATTTCTGTACATGGTGTGCCTCTACGATAAACCCCAAGTAAACGCAGTTCATGAGTTCTCCGATAGGTGTCCTATTTGTAAAAAACACTAACTAAACACAGTCAAGCCACGCCCTTCAAAACTGGCGACCATATAAATTTAATAAATTTCTTTTACGGAGGTCACACTTTAATATTAAAGAAAAAGCACACGTGCTTTAAAGAATTTCTTGTGCTATAATAACGACTTTGACAGAGCAAATAGTATGAAATAGTATGAAATGAGTATCATAACATCAATATTAATCAACAAAAATGCATAACATTTTTTATTGGTGTATTCTTGTAGTAGTGGTTTGCAATTAATACTAACACGAGCGGACGTAACGTGCCGAACGGCGAGAAATTAATTTAAAGGCTTCTTAATACTTCCAAATTTTAGGAGGACCGACATGCCCACGGGATGAAATGGATAATATTGCAGACGGAGAATCAAATTATTAGTTTTTTAACAAGTTAAATTTAACCAAATTTTTGTAACTTTTTTACTAAGAAAAAGCCATTGTTTTTTCGTAAAATAGGACAACAGTATATTTCCAGTGATAATATGCCTGTAAAAAGTTTATTTTTAAGAAAATAATTTCCAATTTCTCGTCAAAACCGAAAAAGATTCAATAAATCGAATACCATTAAAAATTACGATTTAAATTCCCAGTTCGTCTAAAAATATTTTTTTTTGCTTTTTCCTAAAAATTGACATTGGCGCTGGTGCTATTTCTCAAATCAGCTATTCAAATAACGTCTTAGATAGAACAATAGTTAACTTCGACGGACTAAATTTTATGCAAGCAAAATGCATAACATCATAAAAAGACCTATGTGCATTGAAATATATAATATAATAGATAATNTTTTTTTTTGCTTTTTCCTAAAAATTGACATTGGCGCTGGTGCTATTTCTCAAATCAGCTATTCAAATAACGTCTTAGATAGAACAATAGTTAACTTCGACGGACTAAATTTTATGCAAGCAAAATGCATAACATCATAAAAAGACCTATGTGCATTGAAATATATAATATAATAGATAATTTACAAAAAGTATCTAATTTTTAATTTAACAAAATTTCGATTGCAATAGATTGTTTGGAAAATTACATAAATGTTTGTATTAAACACATGTAGGTTGCAAAAGAATGCATTTTTGTAGCTTAAAATTGATATTA